>MU619324.1:3459-38623 GCA_025201805.1 Parasitella parasitica
AAAAAAAAGAGGTGAATGTGCATACAATGCGTAGACAAAGGTTAAGATTTTCAAGTCGTGGTACTCGAGTACAGAGTGTTATCGGTTAGTAAATATTAAAGTGTGTATTAAATATGGTTGTAAATAAGATATAAGAAATAAAGTAGATTATGCAGAAGCTTTCATAGCTTCCATCATTTTAGCCAAAGTTTCTGGGTCATATTCGTTTGTGATGCCAATTGCAAGTGCGGTACAGATTCCACAGAATAAAAAGGTGAATATCATAATATGGGTAAAAACCTCCTATATAGCGGCTATGTTTAGTATACGCACTTCAAAAAACAAATGGTTATATACATACATAATTATATCTCTTAACGCGGGGATCAAGAATACGTTTCCAATTCTTTCTCTCTACTTGATCCTCTACTTCTACTTGTCTTGAGCGACGAAGAAACTTGTTTTTTGATACTTGGCCACGTTTAAACTTTCTATACTCTGTCAATTCATACAAAGGAATCATTCTATTACCCAATAGGGCACGTGTCGGGCAAAGACCAGACCTTCCTGATGCAAAAAGCAGAGCAGATAAAAACGAAATCACGATAATGGGCCATCTGAATATACGAGGTGCATGCAGACTGTAAGTCATGTATAAAAGTAAGGGTGATTGGAATGCCAAAAATATGCTGATCGCATAAAAGAAAATGACTGCGCTATAGCGAACATTTTGCAGAGCATGGTGTAAAAAGTGGCGAAGACTAACTCTGTTGAGATAGTCGTAAATATAGTCATGCACGTCCAAAAACACGTCAGGATGTGTAGTGTAGCAAGCATTGTAAAGCACATATCTGGATCGCCATGGTTCGATATTCAATTCCTTAAAGGAGTTTGGGTAGAAGAAGGTTTGCAAGGCAGAGTCTAGCTCGGTACGTAGAGGCTGACCTGGGGTTGTCTTGTAGAGCACATCATTCACAGGAGAAAATAGTGTAAGATCTTTAACTTCTTCAGTCTGGAGCATGAGTTCTTCCAATGGTAAATTAGCCGAACCAGCCGACGCCGTTTCTTTTGGTGGTGGTGATTTAGCCTTTTCATGTTCTGGCAGCGCATCAAACTTCTTTCTATACTCCATGAGCCACAGATGGAATTCAAGATTCTGGACAGTGTGTTCTTTGTTTAACAGAAACAGCCTAAAGTCTTCCAAGCCGATTGGCTGCTGCGTCTGTCCACTAATTACTTGCTCTAATGTCGACACACTGTCAGTCTTTTGCATCGCTGGAAATCAGATGTAGAATACCTACGAATGTGTACCTCTTTGAGATCACCTTTTTCTGATCTAAACCAGCGCCTCAAGCTTCTGGGAAAGGTTTTGATGTATCCAAACATTTAGAATAGCAATGATTACAGCAAGACCTAAATCAAAGGAGGAAATAACAGTTGTATTTATATTTTTTTTTTCTTCCTAAAACGATGCATCCCTGTCTTGTTGTCTTTTTTTTTCGAAAACAAAATATATTAAACATCCCTAATTCATGTATGATATACTACAAAATCACTCATGTAGGAGTGGCAATAATAGGAGAGGTTATAAGTCTACTTCAAAAAGTCCACCCTGAATCTTATGTCGTACATCCCGATTCGACTTAATTTTATCGCTATATTTATTCTTGTCCCTGTAAAAGGTCGATCATCATCATCTATGTATTATGCGAGAATCTCCTCAATCGTGTACACTGAAATGTCATTTTAACATTTTTGTCTTTTTTTTTTTTTTTTTTTTTTTTTTAGGGAGCAACTACAGTGCAGATTTGTCTGTAAATCACGAAATAATATAAAATAAAAAATTCACAATGCCCAGGGAATTGTCACCAAAGTTTTCAGGATTGATAAGAAGAAAAAAGATAGGGTTTTGCCTTTGAGTGCTCGTACTAAAGTTAAGTTTAAATGTATGCAGTATGAAATTTGGCGGCAAGATTGAATTTCCACCGCAGGCAACAGGTAAATGTAGATCATCAAAATCCCAAAAAGTTACTTACTGGTGCTATCCTAATAACAAAGCTTCCTGGAGATTCAAATGTAAAAACCAACGGTACAAGTGTATAGTTGATAAACTGAGACCATTGTTTGAAATTTTGCCCTTCTTTTTCTTTGTATAATGTAACTTTTTTGTAACTCATAATTATAAGATGATGGTGCCAAGACAAAAGAGTGCCATGGGCAGACAAATAAAAAGGTTGATGCTACCTGTGTTGACTATGAGGTTGATTCTGTGGTGCTTTGATTCATATCAGAAAAGCATATCGTCTGAGGTAACAAGCTTTACGTGTCAAGATATGCAAATATTTATCTATATTACTTACAAAACAGCAGCGGAAATTACAACAGGAGCAAAGAGAGAACGCCGCATCTGTTGTGCTTGCAAGGAGCGATGACAGAATTGGCATTAGAGACGCAATGAGACAATGGCAGACGAACTCATACTTTATGGCGATTCGGAATCATATATGTGCCGGTAATGGATGATTGAAAACCGTTTTGTTGAGAGGAAATCTCTTCAATAAGGGTTCTGTAAACGATGCAGGTTTCAAAGTGGATTTTTTTTCTGCCATCTTTTGTTGAATCAATTCGATTACCACTGGTGAAAGTTCTTGGCAAGCTACAATTAAATAGTAAATCATTTATATAGGCGAGTTGAATCCGATGTCCAGTTCAGTTGTGATGTGGATTATGATCCATTTAAACATATGGGAGAAAATGGCTTAAACTATGGTATATGCGGACATGTATAAACGCCTACATCTATACATGTACATTGAATGTAGTACATTGTAGGTTTCACTATATCTATTCGCGAGTACAAGTTGACTATATCTACTTTCTGGGGAACTAGTAAATGGCTATAAGGCAGCATCCAGATGATATTGTTCCTTTCAATAGCTCGAACAGTTTCATTGATTGGCTTTCTGATGACCATGGTGAAACCCACAAGTGCTACTTTTGGAGTAATTTTGAAATTGGTTCATGAAATTGGCTTCGATCAAAAGAAGAATATCTAGCATTCTTCAGCCACCTTGATAAGGCAGGTGAGGGGGGGAGTATGAAAGATGAGGAGATGCTCCTGTACATAGTATAGCCGCCGCCTTGTTTTTAAAGCAATCTGAAGTGCATTTCTTTTATGATATGGGCTATTATCATGGTCCTATTCTGTAGTGCCCATTAGATTCATTATGCCTTCCTAAAGAAAAGCGCAACTATGACCCTGAAGATAGCATGGATGATGAGAGAGACTTTTCTTGCACTGCTAATTTCTTGGATTTGGTTGGTAAACGAAAGACAGATTATCTAGTAATAGAAAGAGCCCCAAGAAGAGGCAGAGCTTACTGAGATGAATAATTAGCTATTGCGGTTTTAAAAGGCTTAACCCCTTCTATAGGCTTTGTATTGAAGATCACTTTGGGAAGAGAGACACAAATTACCAGCGTATAATTTATAGAAATTTGTCAAGTCCAGAGGGTACGATAAGTTGCCTACCAGGCCATTGCTTCTTTTCGTGACTGAAAAAAAAAAGCTGTTCTTGATGAAGTTCCAGAGAAACCATTAGACGTGTCTTTCTTTATTGTACTAGTTGTTGTTATCGTATATACACTTGCCTATGCAGTCAGCTCCTTTATCACAGACTCCAGCAGATACTTTTGCGGTAAAAAGAAATGGGAAGCTTTATAATACTTACACAGAAGCCTATCTTGCTGTCTCTAGCAAAATGAATGGACGTTACTACAAGTCTCTCGTTCTATTTTCAATTGCCTTTGCTATACTTTTCCAGTCAAGGTTTACCATCAGTCCTTGTAAGTAGGGTTTGGTGTACAAAAAATTATTTGCACCAACACATTTCACTAGGGGTGGCCCTCGATCTTTTCTCTTGGAATACATTTCTCTTCTCTTTGGTCGTCTTTTCTACAGGTCTCGTCATCTTTTTCATTCGCAACATGACATTTACAGGTAGGCTATTATACTAGAACCAATGGGCTCGCTCGATCTCACCGTTTAATATAGTGTTTGAGCCAACATACCCAAGCATTTTTGCGGAAATCATTGCAAATTGGACTTCTTTGGACAATTTGCTCTTTCTCATTATACACTCTGTTCTCAATATCTTTATCATCCGGTTTTACTTTTCCTGGATTGCTAGCGAAAAGTACACTCAAGATCTTCTCTTGCAACCACCAGGGTAAGATGACATGCCTGTAAATCATGTTTATGTACTAAAAGACGTATAGACACTATTCTGGTGCACGCCAGTTGAATCAAGAAAACATATTCATTACCTTTTACTCTGTCCTTTTGGCCTTTGGTTACACAATTCGCTACATTGCTAATAGATCAAATGTTGTCAAAATCAATAATGTTCAGGTAAATACTGTCAGTTATGTGCAGTGTAGCTTGCATTACTAATGCTCGTGTGTAGCAACCCTATTTCTACGACATCAAAACAAGTGTTGCCACGTTATTTTGTAAGTCTGCTACGATGGCCATCACCTACTTCATGGTTGCATGGACGTTGTTTGGTGTTTTTAGAAAAACTATCTACTATTGGGTAGCCCGTGTTGTTGGGTTACATTACAGGTATTAAAGGGATCAAGTTTGCAGTTGATACTTGTGTTGACATTGATGTTAGGGTGTTGGATACGCCTATTGTTGGATTCAGTTGGTTTGGCGTACATCTTTTCTTGCGTTTGATCGTTGCTGGAACTGCTACCATGTGCACATATAACATTGCTAATCGTATTTACGACACTGTTTACTCTTCCGTAAGTATAAACAACCAGTATCAATTGAATAGATTGTTCACGTCGTCGCTATCTTAGATCTTTTTTGTCAGCGATCAATGTACCAACAAGTTTGATGGCCTTGTGGAAGGTCTTTCTGAAACCAAGATCAATGTTAAAGTGGCCGCATTTTCTGAGCTTGCTGCTCTTACCACCAAGAACCCCGAAAAGCGCAAAGAGTTATTTTGCACTGTGAGCAAGGAAACGCAGGGCAACGCATGGCATAAAATTATCGAGCAGTGCTTCAAAGTCATTAATGAATTGAGGACAGCAATCGATATTGAATACAACGGTGTCCAACCAGGTAAACACGTGTATGAACATAAGAAAAATACATGGCTAAAAGAACATGCATTATATCATTAGTCGCAGTTCCTGCTCCTGTCAGCAAACCTGCTGAACCACAGCAAGTGCGCAATCGTCTTGAATTCTCCAACCAAAATATCTATGCCACACACACGAATCGTATTGCTATGATGGATGACAGAACCAGCACTGTTTTTCAAGATTTTGCCGATCAAATCGAATCTGCACCTTCTGTTGTCCCCGATATTTTAACAATGACCAGCAAGGTCTTGGTAAATGTTCAAAAGAGCCAAATGATTGAAATGTTGAAGCGCTTGGAATTGAAAGTAGGCCATTCAGGTTACTTTAGCTCATCGTATACTGACAGCGTTGATCGTCGTGTGCAAACTGTATTCAACAAGTACCAATTGGTTGTTTGGGCTGTTCAATCTCTCGGTTCCTTGAGTGCCGCTTCGTTAAAGGAAGATACCTACGGTTATGTTCAGAATGACCTTGCTAATGTTCTGAATCAACTATTGGGATGTTTGGTAGACGTCGAAAATTATCTTGAGACACCGCCAGCCCAATACAGCAACCTGCTGAAAAGTCAAAATGTTGTTATTCAAGAAACCGAAGCTGTTGTACTAGGTATTTCTTTGTGGAAAAGCGAAACCAAAACATGGGATTAACAAGCTTTTTCATTGTAGCATTACGTGAAGCAATTTACCAGATTAGACTATCCTTTAATGACTTTCTCAGTGAATTCCGAATCGATGGAAGGTGTGCTAAAAAGTGGGAGAGATTCTTGGCTAATCAAGAGTAGATCTTTAAATTGTCTACTCTCTGTCTGGATGCACAAAAAAAAAAAACATTGTAAATAAAATCGTAATTATCAGACCAACGCATACTGACGGTGGAGCGCATACAAAGTATTTAATTGTACGAGGACAACCTTTCCGATCATACCATTTCATTTTATATGGCAATTTTATTTGTACTGCAAAAACAAAGATTTGATGATTGTTTAATTTTCTAAAGGTATAATTAATACTCGATAAACACATAGTAGACGCCTGGCTATCAATTACAGTTTCAAGCATTGAGAATCATTTTTTGATGGATAAACCTTTCAACCATTCAAGCATGGCTTTAAAAAGTCTTGTTAACCATCAATATATACGTTGGCTCGGTTGATTGCACATAAAGAACAAACTATCCACAAAAAGAGTCTATCTCTCCATCTGAGCCCTACATGCGATGAAAAAATGTCAGTCTTCATTTGCCATGTCAACAAATCAAACTGCATATGTACGCACCTCTTCATCAGGTCTATCTCAAACAAAATGTATTCAGCAAAAAAGTAGATGACAAATAATCTTTCTACGCTTACATGTCTCCTAACACTGTTTGCAGTTCTTTCACACGTTGCGTCAGATCATTCTTGTCCTGCACCAGATCTTTTATATAATCCACAGCTATTGTATGTCCCCCCACCCCCCAAAAAATAAATAAATAAAAAAAAAATTAAGTCTTTTAACAGCATTTACATGCATCAAACATACACTTTTGCAGAATCAGTGCTTCGCTTCGATGACAATTGTCGAGTGTAGGCACCATATCCACCAACTGGTCAAAGCCAATTCGAATGTTTGCTCGCCTCTTTTGTTCCGAAGCAATGTGATTTGCCTTTTTTTGATCTTCAGACAGTAGTTCATGCGCTGGTTTTCTCACTCGGCCGGCTTTGGATCGTCCTGCTGTTGCATGGAATGACGACGATGTGTGCGATGCTTCGGCTGACGGAGAAGGTGCCTTTTTCTGATACGGTGCCATTCTTTTCTTGTCTGCTCGCTTTTGCTTGGGCTTATTACCTGCAGTATCGGATGGTTCATCTAGGTGCATCTGTGGCATATATGTATACACTATAAGCATGGCGTTACCTTTTGGGTTTGCATCAACTGAATCGAGATTATCTAGAAAGGACTGCAGTTGATTCTGCTCTTGCTCTGTAAATATGTCCTCTAAATCCATTGTTGTTAGTGAGTAAGAGAGAGAGGGAGCTCTCTGGGATGGATCGGTTTACCTTGTTTTGGGCCTGACATAACAAGACTATACTGATTCTTGCAGAGAAAAAAGAAAAGGAAAAGCAAACATGTGACAATGGAATTTTGTTTTATAATGAATAGAAAGAAGCCCACATGTCTGCAAGTCTTTGCTATATGCCCAATGGTTATACGGTAATATACACCATACAATGGCCGCAGTTGCAGATTTTCATGTCAAGAAAAGCAGACGCTTCTGCCACGCCAAGCTGTAGCTGGTAGCTCATTGACACAGGAAAACTGGGCGCTCGCAGACGTAATGATTGGATCCCTGGAGCTCTTATTTTATCGTTTCAGTATATGGCCCTTCATTTGAACCTTTTATTCGTGACTGACATGGATTACCAATACATTATACAATGCGACAATTTTTTCATACAAAAGGCGTACCTATCTTTATTCTCTTGTTTTTCTTTTAACCTCATTAAAACATATCATGGAGCACGATATTCTCGACTTTCAGAAAGAGCTTGATGTTAATTCGTTGGACAAAGTTGTAGAAACCATGTTTCTAGGATCGGGAAACAATGTAGGTGACATATCACTGTAAATCACATCCAAACTCACATTGGTTATTACAGCAAGTATTGGCTGCGCAAGTCTTGGCTGAATTCCAAGCCCACGACGAAGCATGGACTCGAGTTGACAGCATTCTAGAGAAATCCAAGTCGTCTCAAACCAAGGTAATGATGTGAACCTATACAGTGATTAAAATTAACGCGATTTCCCAAAAGTTCATCGCGTTGCAAATTATGGAGAAATTCGTTCAAACTAGATGGAATACACTGCAAGCTGACAGCAGAAATGGTAAATTTTGAGCCTATTTTTTTTTTTTTTTTTTATTGCAATAGTTAGTAATGACATGCAATAGCCATCCGTTATTTCATTGTTAATGTCATTGTCAAGGAATCATCTGATGAAACCAAGTTGATCAGGGAGCGTGCCTATCTCAACAAACTCAACAAGGTTCTTGTGGAAATCCTCAAGCAAGAATGGCTTCAACACTGGCCGGAATTCATTCCTGAGATCATCGCTTCTAGCAGAACAAATCTTTCCCTCTGCGAAAACAATATGGCCATTTTCAAATTGTTAAGGTACACGCTGCAGCATCATAATAATTGTCTTCCCAATTAACCTTTAGTGTTGTAGTGAAGAGATTTTCGATTTCTCTGCTGAGCAAATGACTCAGTCAAAGACAGCTAATCTAAAATCGCAAATGAAAAGGGCATTTGAAGAAATTTACAGTCTTTGCAGAGAAGTTCTCAGTAGCTTAGAAAAGCCAAGTCTAATCAAAGCAACTCTTGAAACTCTCTTGAGATTTGTCAACTGGGTACCTGTTGACTACATTTTTGATACAGATTTAATTGAACTCCTTCATGGCAAGGTAGATTGTGCATGACATACAGTCAACTTTATTTTGCAATTAACACGTTTACAGTTCTTCAATGTGCCTCTCTACAGAAACGTCACTCTTAAATGCTTCACCGAAATTAGTAGCATCGAAATCAGTGAGCGTCATTATAAAAAAATCATCAGTCTATTCAGAGACGTAATGAGTACTACAATCAATGTCGTTCCTCCCACCACGGACATCGCTAATGTCTATAAAACAAGCGGTGGCGACGATCAAGAATTTGTCCAAAACTTGGCTCTGTTCCTCACAAGTTATCTGTCCCAGCACTTGGAGATTGCCGAACGTTTTCCCAACATGCAGGAGTCTTTGATCAATGCTCATTTTTATCTCATCAAAATTTCGTGCGTTGAAGACCGTGAGATTTTCAAGATATGTCTGGAATATTGGGCCAAGCTGGTACAAGGGCTGTTTGAAGAAGCTGCAAGAGCAGGTGCAGGTAGTGGCCAGCTATTAGATCTGAATAGCATGGGCGGCTACAATCGCACTACACGAAAGGACATGTATCTTGCCGTCTTGGCTAATTTGCGTGTGGTCATGATTGAATGTATGGTGAAGCCTGAAGAAGTAAGTACCATACTCTATTGTTTAGCAACGTCTGACTCACCATTCGCATCAGGTTCTTGTCGTTGAGAATGATGAGGGTGAAATTGTCAGGGAGTTTGTAAAGGAGAGCGATACCATCGTTTTATACAAAAGCATGAAGGAAGTTCTTGTTTATTTAACCAACCTCGACGTCTCAAACACTGAAGATATCATGACCAGCAAACTAAGCAAGCAAATGGATGGTTCTGAATGGTCTTGGAACAATCTCAACAAGCTGTGCTGGGCCATTGGATCTATTTCTGGTGCTATGAATGAAGAGACCGAAAAGAGATTTTTAGTTACTGTCATCAAGGATTTATTAACTTTGTGTGAACAGAAGCGCGGCAAAGACAACAAGGCAGTTGTTGCTTCCAATATCATGTACTGCGTAGGCCAATATCCTCGTTTCTTGAAAGCTCACTGGAAGTTCCTCAAGACTGTGGTCAACAAGTTGTTTGAATTCATGCATGAATCCCATGAAGGTGTCCAAGACATGGCATGTGACACCTTTATCAAGATTGCGCAACAATGTAAACGCCATTTTGTTGCTCAACAACAAGGCGAACTCAAGCCTTTCATCGAAGAGATCCTTGAAAATGTCAATCACATTACTTCGGATCTCGCTCCCCAACAAATCCATACTTTCTATGAGGCGCTCGGTTATATGGTTGCTGCTCAAACCGGCGAAGAATCTCAAAAGAACTTAATGGCCAAATTCATGGAGGTTCCCAACAAAGCGGTAAGTATGCTTTTCGTATTGCACAATTTATTTACTAACGCCGTTGTTCCGTTCCGTAAAGTGGGAAAACATGATAAACCTAGCCAAGCAAAACGCAGAGTGCTTAAATAATCCTACCGAGATCAAAGTTTTATGTAATGTGCTCAAGACTAACGTGGCTGCCTGCTCCTCTGTTGGATCTGCTTTCATTCTCCAGTTGAACAATATTTACATGGACTTATTGGCTCTTTATGGTATCATTGGTACACTGGTATCTCAAGAAGTTGCAAGCCAAGGCCCCGTTGCCGCCAAAACTCCCAAAGTACGTGGTTGGAGAACCATTAAAAAAGAAATCTTGAAATTGATCAATACCTATGTCGAATGCGCTACTGATCTTACCGTAGTGAATAGTATGGTTGATCCTTTCTTGGGATCTGTACTAGCAGATTACAAAACCAATGTTGATACAGCCAGAGATGCTGAAGTGCTGAATGTGATTGCTACGATTGTCAACAAGCTTCAGGTAGGTTCTACTGACGCTGCGGAAACAGTATTCCTCATAACCCATCTAATTTAGACCATGATGACCCCTCGAATCAGCATCATCTTTGAAGCTACTTTTGAGCCTACTCTAAACATGATTACCAAGGATTTCGCCGAATTTCCTGAACATAGAACCGGATTCTACTCTGTACTGAGAGCTGTCAATAGATACTGCTTCCCTGCTTTGTTAGAATTGGCACCCGGTCAATTCAAGTTCTTTATTGATAGCATTGTCTGGGGTTTCAAGCACACCATGCGTGATATTGCTGATATTAGTCTCGAAATCTGTGGCGAATTAGTTGATAATATTAGCCGCACAGATGCCTCTATTGCTGGTGCCTTTTATCAGTCTTACTATCTCAGTATTCTTCAAGACATCTTCTTTGTCCTCACGGATCGTGATCACAAGAGTGGTAAGTTTCTCGTTTTTCTTGTCCTCTTTAGCACTTTATGCCAACCAATTTTTTTTTAAAGGCTTCAAGGGCCAAACAGAAGTGTTGGCTCGTCTTTTCCAATTGGTCTCTAATAATATGATTCCTGTGCCCCTTTATGACTCTTCGCAGGTTGCTGATCCCAACACTAGCAATGTCGAATTTCTACGCAATTATGTATCCACAATTTTACAGAATGCATTCCCTCATCTCCAGCCGTAAGTTTGTTTGTGTTTAATTTTCTTGGTTATACATGCAATTTTAATTTTAATTTTTTTATTTAGTGGTCAAATCAAGGTCTTTGTTGAAGCCATGTTTGAGTACAATAATAATCCACTCAAGCTCAAACTGGAAGTTCGTGATTTCCTCATCCAATTAAAGGAATTTGCGGGTGAAAATGCCGAACTTTACTTGGAAGAAAAGGAATCCGAACTAGAAAAACAGAGGAAGGATGAGATGGCCAAGGCATTGTCTATCCCTGGTATGGTCAAACCCTCTGAATTACCTGTAATGGATGAAGATGAGATGCTTTAAGGAAAAAAAAAAAAATAAAAATACACACGCACTCGCACATATACACACACAAACACATCCCATCGCAGTTAGGAAATATATAGTATATATATTATTATAAAAAATGAATAAAGCTTTCTTTATACGAAATGGTATCTTGATCTGTCCTTTTGCAAAAATGACCGCTCCACATCGCTCTCCTCCTCTCCCTCCCCCCTCTAGCTTTCGTGTTACTCTTTTGGTAGTAATATAGCCGATGAATTATTTGGTACACTTCTGTTGTAATCATCTTCTGCATCTTCGTCATCATCTTGATTGGCGTTTACGTCTTCATTGTCAGGTATACTCACTAAACTCGGTGGGATCAACTGGTAAGTTTGGGATAGTAAAAGAAATCGTGCATACAAATAAGTCTCGTTCTATTAGCAGAATGATTACGATCCCAGCTAAATAATGAAAACCACATTTAACGTATAAACTTACCTCGAAAGACTCGTAAATCTCTCTATGGTGAAAATAAGCGTGAGCAAAAATACGATAAAGACGTCTTGCAATGGATTGGAAATGCTTGAGAGAAGGTTCAGGCACTGATATTCTATTTTTTTTTTTTTTTTTTTTTTTTTTTTTTTTTTTTTTTTTTTTTTTTTTTTTTTTTTTTTTTTTTTTTTTTTTTTTTTTTTTTAGTATAATGGCATTTTGCATTATTACCTCTCTTCTTTTACCTGCTTGGAAAGTATTTTGAGTTGTTCAGCAAGATAGTCGCACCATCAAGTGTGTGAATGATATAATCAATGGCAGGGCACTATCGTATAACAAAGTGAGCATTTCATGTTAAGCTGTTCTAATTCATTACAAAGTCTTACAGACTGTGTTGATGGATGAGCTGCGCATAGATATAGCCACCCGTCTGCCTTCATTTCTGGACAGTTTTGCTTTGTGCACTCTGCTTCCAACGCAACTACCAATAAGCTAAGCTCCAAGCAAACCTGGCTGTACATTTGTAAAACACGAATAAGCAAAAATACGTGCTATTCATGGTTGTCATGACAATATCTTACCGCAAATGCTCATACTGCCACACTTCATCATCTACGTTCTCCGGTAGCTCAATAATACGTTGAACATCACTACAGTCCAGTCGTATCAGTTGTTGCAGGTATTCTTGAACGTTAAAAGACGATTCCAATGAATCCAAGCTTTCGAATGGCCACTGAAACGTATCCTATGGCAAAAGATGTAAATGACACGACCTTTTTTTGTGAGGTTTTTATTCACTACTTCTAGGCGTCTTCCAGGATAGAATCTTCTTAATACGCTTGTATTTATAGGTACAGCTGTTTCAGTCATTTGCGGTAAAAACGAAAGAAAAAGACGAAAAAACGAAATCATCTTTACTATAGGGACCAAACTCCTTTTTAGAAAACTTCTCTTGCGATTCGACAGGACCAAATCGCTCTCCCTCTTTGGCTTATCTACACACACACACGATACTATGCTGGGTAAAGAATAATTTGACAATCATCACAAAATGCGAAACTCTTTACTATGCTACATACTGTCAAAAGACATACAACAAAAGCTTGGTTACTCTATTCGGTAAAATTACATTGTGTTTGCTGTTCCTCTCTAACAATCTGGTTTTCTAATTTTTTTAAAAGCGAAACAGCGGAATCACTGTTGCAATGCTGGAAAATAGCACCTTTGTTTATAAAGTTTGTAAAAGCTTATGGTAAAAAGGATACCAACGCAACAAGAAACAGGTTGAATATAGCAAGCTCCATCTGGAGTACAGCTGCAAGAGAGCCGCTGCAGCCGCAACGTCGTCCACTAAACCCCCGTAAGTCTGCCGTCTAACCGCCGTTTCTGTCTCTCAAGATTTTAGATTTCTGTAGGGATGAGCTATTCAATATTCAATAATTGAGTTTCTTTAGTTTAAATAAACTAAGCTGTACATTGAAATGAATAACTGTTCTTAACGCTGATTGGAATCAGTACCCTTGGATGCGATACTTGTGTTCTCGAATGATGGAAGGGGCATTGCTACTCGATTCTGGAAAAGGGTAATATCTACAAAAAAAACTTACTTGGTTTTACGGCAGAGCGATGATTCGCTATACAGAAATATACGGTCGAACACCTGAATACGATGCCCATCACGAGAAAATTATATCAACTGAAACACAAATATCGCCCTCGTCTCTGCCTCATATCGAAGTTAAAATAATCCAAAATGAGAACAGCTGCAAGCTTACATTAGGGTTCAATACAATAAACGCACTCATCACATCATATGTTAGTATTGATATTGTCTCAGGCCCTGTGCTTGGTCCTTCGTCTTCAAATGATTTCGAACCATCCCCAACAACATCCATCTTTATCTCAAAGCAATTCATTAACTGGTACATGTCCACAACCTTTGACGCTGGGTGCATACAAATGTATGCATTCGATGAGTTTTTCCCAACTGCACCAAGTTTGGTAAAAGTTTCGCTTTGCAAGTACATATCTATTATGCCGTTCCTCCTCTATATTCACAAACGATACCCTTGTAGGCACAACAAACAATACTACAGTTGCCGAAGCGAAGGAGGAAGAAGTGGTACAAACCCTACCCTGGCTCAAGAGATGGTTCTCTTAACTTTTATCGTTTATTTTTTTATCTATCTTTTATATTTGGCTTAATATTATTACTTTAAAAAACTTTTATACTGAAAATAAAGCGTGGCTCAAAGAGCTTCGGCAACTGTAGTATTTTTTAGCCAGCCAATCAAGAAAACATTAGTGTAATGAAAAAGGATTGCATTAGAGATGTCATTGGCCTGCAGATAAAGTGTGAGGGATCTTGAGGGATGTCGTTTTGTGTGGCCATTCTCTTCATCCTTCAGTTGAACTGGCGTCTTCTACGGTAGGAGATTTTGTTAGACATATACCAAGCTGAGTTCTCTATATCCAGTTGCACAGTAGAGTAGCTAGTCAAACCTGTGCCATCTTTTCTATTATATTGGAATGGTGCAAATGTGTGCCTTTTTGCAAAGCCAGCATAGATTTTAGGCGCTTGAATTTTTTTCTTTTATCTTTTTGTTCTATGCTAACTTCAGTGTGTCATTGGCAGAAAAAGACAAAAACTGTAAGAAAACAAAGTTTAGTGATCTCAAACACAAAAACAAATAATGTAAAGTAACGCATTAGACTATAAGGCACCTTTTGAATACATATTTTCATAGCTTAGAGCAAGTTATTGTACTTTTTAAGTTGACGTCAGATGAAGGTAGCGACTTTTTTGACTTTTTTCGGAAGAGTATTTTTCAAAGCGTCAGATCGTCAGGCCAGGTACAGACATGCAAGTGCTACCATTGGAAAGCCAAGGAGCACACCATTTAAATAAATTAGATTTGAACTGTTTTCCTCTTGATTTGGGCAGGCTATGGCTTCTCAAAGCTAATGCTTTTTTCAAAGAAACGCCATTTATCTTTATTAGCGGAGATTAAACGCTTCCAAAACAAGGAAGGAGAAATTCTTCCAGAAACTCCATTTGTACAATTGAAAACCAAAATTACTTCTTTAAGGCAAGATATCATCTTCTGATACTATGCATACCACGGCTGTCGGTCTATGATGATAGCTGTATTTTTGGACGCTCTACACGATGGTCTTATTTTCATAATTCTCGTATGCTTATGGAAGGAATTATGTCGAGAAAACCTCAAAACAGATCAAGAGGGAAAAGTCAATATTTTGCTTGATCAGAGCGCGTCTCCAGTCTTTCAGATCAAGGAATGGTCTTTTGCGATCATTTTCCTCTAATATATGCTATAGTAAAAAGTTGCATTTTTGAGGTCAAAATCGAGGAAAATGCATAATCGATGATTTTGGATGCGTGGATACAAGGAAAAAATCGAAAAAATCCGTCATTTTGCATTGAAAAAAAAAATCATGCTCAAATTGCACCAAAATCATATATAATATAGTTTTTTCCCAATAGATACTATTTCTGGTGTTTTCAGGGCACTTTTGATTATGAAAATCAGTCAAAAGAAGGCACATGAAGCTAAAGCTCTTGCTTTTAAGCTGTAAAAAATTATCTATCTGGAGATGATATCACGTCAATATTAATTCTAGTACATGACACAGCTCTATAAAGCAAGTATTTTTGATGCCTTTTTCGCCCTGAAAAAAATAAGTCTGCATCATCCGCCAGGAGTGGCGAGGTAGGAAAAAGCACCTTGAAGACTGAAGCTATAGAGGACCGATATCCATTGAATGTAGATGGTGCAAGATGAGAGAATCCAGTTGGAAAATTCAAGACTTGGTGGGTTTCATATGTCTCTGGATCGCTGTTCATGCTCCAGGATTGTCGTGGTTGATTGTTGTGCGAGGCCACGAAGACGTCGATCTGTCATCCTCTCCCCCCCCCATTGCCTCTTGAGAAGGTTGTCGAAAGCTTTTGGAATGGCTGATTCGTATAGTGGTTGCTTCGCTCGGCTGAGAGTGTCTGCGTCTGAGTTCTTCACTCCTGGTACATGGTGATAACCAATTTTCAGGTTGTTTTTGATTGCATACCTAGATCCTGGATCTGTACTGCTAAATCCTGTAATAATACTGATGCTATTCCTCCTCCTCCCCCCCCTGCCGAATTCCGTCACATACTTTAATGCTGCCATATTGTCTGTGTGAAGATTGATATCCTTGATTTCTGAATTTCTTACGTGGAGTAGTAATGCATTATAAATCGCCATCAATTCCCTCACTTTGATCGAATATGCCTTTTCTTTTTCTGTCCAAAATCCTGCTTTGCTGACAATTTTGCTGTGTACTCCCCAACCTGTATAAGCAGCGTCTAAATGAACTGTAAATGCGTCGCAGGCTAAGAGGAGTTGAAGAAATGGTAAGCTGTTCTTCCGAAGCAAGTTGTGTCTTCACCATTGAACTTCTGTGTCCTGGAGTTTTGCTGCTCCAGACCCGAAGACTGCGAGATTTTGCAGTGATTCCGCCTCGTTGATGATGGTGGCTTTATCCCTTGGTTGGAGCCCTCGAATACATATGAAATCAAGCTTTTGATAAATGTGGGTGGCAGCTTTTGCTTGGATCCTCGTCGTCTCCGTGATGCGATGGATAGTGGAGGTGAGATGCAAAGTACCCACTTTGGATTGCTTGAGGTCTGGTATGAATTTTGGGTTAATGGTCTCTGCTGCAACCTATTCTTCATTGTGGGATTTGGGCACTTCTTTTTTGAATTTCGGAGTGCCTTTGGTGATTCGATCGGGGACAGGTAAATAATCCAGTTCCTCATAGACGGCTTCTGGGAGAGAATGTTCTTGCTCTCTGTCCTCTGCCTCCTTGCTGCTGCGATTCACAAACTCGTCTCGAGACGATTTCAATGATCTCTGCCACTTTGTCTTGGCTGAATGCTCGAGGTTGTTGAAATTCGCTTTGATCATTCATAATATTTTCCACGAATGCGCGGCTTGGAAAGATCTGAGGAAATAGGGATGATTTTAATTTTAAAAAAAAAACTTTCATACTGAAGTGAAGGCAACAAGGATAGTGTTCGGCATGACAAACAATCACTGCATGGCATCAAATCCAAATATAAATGAAAGCCATTTCTTGTGTTCGCCTTACTGGGCTTAGGCAAAAAAAAAAAAAAAAAAAAAGAACGTTGAAAAAAACAAAAAGGAAATTTTGGGCAGGTTTGTGCAACGTATTTTTGGTGGGATCATGGATAATGTGGATGACTATTTATAGAACCAAATGATATATAAAGCCATTAGAAAAGTTAACGTTTGGAAATCAAAACCCTTTCTTTTCACTGTCGCTAATTTATTTATTTACAACACATAAAAAAAATGAGCGCTGATTTGCAAACATTCATGGCTCGTAGAGGAGCAAAAGCGATGGGGCTAATGCTGCTTCTGTCCTGTTTGGCACTGTTGACAAGATATTACACATATGAACCCAATTCATCTCACTTTAGAAGGGCATTGTTCTATAGAAACGATTCTTCCATACAACAAGGCCAGTTTAATAGTCATTTCAGTTGGACCGATGGCAATGGTAAGCTTTTTATACAGTGTTAGTGACATGTAAGGGCGCACATGTTTTGCTCACTGTCATCATGATTTTTACAAGGCGGACTGCATCAGTTGCCCATAGAAACAGTGCTATCAAAGTCTTTTTCGTTATCTTCCTACTCTGAACAATCTCAAATCATCCCTTACTACTACAAATCTACTATGAATATGACGGGTGAAGATATCACAATCGTTACACTGGTCACAAGAAACAGAATTCCCAATCTAGCAAGACTTGCCACACAATATCAAGGTACTTTTATAGATAAAAACCATTGTCCATATCGATAAATGTACTGAAAGCATGAATTTAATGTATACAGGACCCATCTCCACCACCATCCATATCTCAGGCGACCAGGAAGGTGAATATACCCTCGAATTGCTGCAAAATGCTATGGACGAGAACCCCAACATGCGCAAGTATGTTGATGTCCATGTAGTCCGCGATGAATTTGACCGAGAATTAAACCTCTGGAGAAACGTGGCCAAGCTATTCGCGAGAACTGAATACGTGATGCAGCTCGATATCGACTTCTTTCCATGCACTGATATCCGCAGATCCGTACTGAATAACCCAAAGGCCATGTCTTTATTGCGCACTGGCGAAGCTGCACTGGTGATACCTGCATTTGAGTACTCGCAGCAAAAAGAAGGCTTGGATTATCGCCAGTTTCCTTCCAACAAGCCCGATCTCGTTAGACAATACAACGACAAGAAGCTTGAAATGTTTCATTCCTTTTGGCTGCCTGGTCATGCTCCCACTGATTATGAACGTTGGACATCAAATGAAAAAGAGCTTTATCAAGTGACGACTTATCAACACTCGTACGAGCCCTATGTCATATTCAAAAACCAGGGATCTCCATGGTGTGATGAGAGATTTGCTGGCTATGGAAGCAATAAGGCTGCTTGCCTGTATGAATTGTACATTTCTGGCGTTGACTACTACGTATTGCCTGACGATTTTATTGTTCATCAAACACATGCCTATCCTGACGAGGCCAGACAAGTCGAGAGATACTACAATCGTCGACTGTACACTCAATTTAGAGAAGAGATCTGTATCAGATTAGCCCGTCGATTCATCACTCAAAAGAAATGGGATCATCCCAAGTCTGAGAACCTGAGACAGGAATGTGCCTCAATCAAGCCTTTCCAACGAGCCATCGGAAGATTCCTGTAAGCAAAGCGATTGCTCACTCTTATATATAGCATAAAATATACATTATACACTCACTCACTCACTCACATATCACATTGTCGTCTCTCCTCATAACCAACATCCAAAGCCACACATGTTTGGTTAGTTTTGTACAGTTCCTTTATTTATAATTCAAATAAACAAACATCCTAAAAACTCTAATCAATATTTTTTTCACTATGTTTATATTCGAAATGCACTGCCATCAAAGCCCGTTTTTGTTAGTTTTAACAGTTTGGGTTATTTTCGGAGATTTCTGTTATTGTTCAATTGTGCAACCAGAGGAGGATGGACTAATAAAATGCTCATCATCAATCAGCCTGCAGTTACTCCATGCTGAACATAATTTGCTGTTTTCATCATATATACAGTCAAATTCAAAATCATGAATTCCGTGTTGTTATTGTTGTCAAATGATGAGCATCAAGATGTGAAGTTTATATTTGATACATGGAAAAAAAAAAGCTTATATGGTGTGGAATAAACAAAGCTAGTTCGAACCTTAATAGAGTATAAATTAGACAGCCAGTTTCTAATGTGGCATGTTATATCTTGAGCATCAACACCACGCAGCAATGTTATATAACGCTTATTCCCATAAACTTTCAAAGTCAAGAAAAGACACGCTTTCCTACCTCAATGTCATGGTGGTCGGCTCTGTCGGGTCAGGCAAAACTGCCTTTGTGCGAACTTTTTGTGAAACTTTAAAGCATGATGTGATTCAAGGTACACTTAAAGAATCTAAGCCCATGGTATTGAAAGATCCCTTGAGGTCTACGGATGAACTGTACACTGTATCTATGCACATCGAGGAAAACGGTCAACGCACAGCACTCACCATCATTGACACTCCTGGATTTACATCTGGACACGCAATAGACCACCAGCTACGGTACATTGCAAAGTACATTGACTACCAATTTGAAAGAACTCTAGCTGAAGTATGTAATATCTAGAATCGAGCTCTCCCTTTACTAATTCGCTGCTTTCTATAAAGGAATCCAAGGTCAAGAGAGACGCCAAAGCACTAGATACGCATATCCACTCTTGTCTCTACTTTATCGACATCAAAAACATGCCTGCAATGAGCGAGGCTGATAAATATATCCTTAAAATGCTTAGTTCCCGTGTCAATATTATTCCAGTTATAGGCAAGTCAGACACTTTGACAGTGGCTCAACGAGAGCAAATCAAATCAGTATTTAGAAGAGAGATCTTTGATATACTTAGAATTCCAATTTACGGCTGCATCGATGTTGAAGAAGAGTATACGACCACTTCTGCAGTAGACAAGCAGCTACCACAGCATTTGAATAGAATGCTTAGCATGTTGCAAGAATGCGTGGAAGAAGACAAAGATGAAGATGCAGACGCTCTGATTGATTATTTGCACAGTATGCCGTTCACTCTTGTTGGATACGAAGAGGATCCTGAGACTGGTCGTCCACTCAATCTCGCCAATACAGTTACAAATCGCTTTATTGAGTCGGCAGAAGACGAGGAAATGGCATCACCAGTAACACCCAAAAAAACAGCAGGCCGCTTAAACAACAAGAACGTCTTGGGAAGACGTTATCCTTGGGCTGTTGTTGAATGCTGTAATCCAACCCATTGCGATTTCTCGCAGCTGAAAAACACCCTTCTCTCATCACATAGGGACATGCTAAGAATCGACACTTTCGAGCGATTTTACGAGCAATATCGCACAGAGCAGCTGATGAATCGTAAGGTCAAGAGAATGATTAGACTAGACTCTAAACAGGGTGTACCATTGATTTAAAACGTATAATAAAAACGCTTCTCTTTTTTTATTTTATTTTTTGTATTATTGTTATTATTATTATTATTTTTTAATGTCGAAATCCTCTCAGTGATTCTGTTGCTTTTAAGCTTAGGCTGCTCGCTGTTACTCCTCCAGTCTTTTTTGCTTTATTCATTTCGTTTATCGCTGCCACTATTTCACCCATATTTGTTTCCAGTACTAGTCCACCTTGGATAATCTCGGATAAAACAGCATGAACTTCGTCAAAGTGAAAAATCTACATTGTCGCATTTCAGTGCGATGACATGGCATGTTTCCCATCTGTCAACTTACAAGATCTAATTCACAGACATTTTCAAAGCATCTATCCAGACTCTCAACAAAGACCTGAGATAGATTTGTTTTAGCAACAACACCTACCACCATGATAAAAGATTATGTATATACGCCGCCTACCTGAATAAGATCCAGTATACCGAGTTCACTTTCACTCTCATCAACGACGAATACAAAATAAAGAGTGGCGTAATGTCTATAGATGACACGCGTATCTTTGCCACCGAGCAGTTTACTGCCTTCCAAGAAATTACATGCTGTGTCAGGTCGTTTCGAAACGAGGGAAAATATCTCTTGCACCAGCGCTTGTTGTGTCGCAATGTCCTGCAATCAAGTGAGTCGACTAAAGTTTGGGATTCCCGATGGCTCACTTACTATTTGCTGGTAAAACTTGATTAATCGAGGCTTTCCATGGTTGTTGAAAATAAGCACAGACTTGATCATCTTTATCGTGTGTGTGTGTCTATTGAGAAAGAGAAGCAGCCATTTTTAGTTGAGAGCCCGTTCTTTGTGCAAGATGACAACTCAGCCATGTTTGTTACCACCTATTTATTCGCCCACATCAGGCACCATCTATTTACACACACTTCTTCCTTTTTATTAATAGTTTTTCTTCCAAATAAAGGATGCAATCAAAAGCTTCTACACTGAGACGTGGCGTAGGCAACTCAAAAAGAACTGTCCGAACATTGAATCCAGCTTTGGTGTATGACTACACACTTCGGTGTGCTATCCACGCCTGTCTTGAAGAAAACAGCAAGCAAAAGCTACAGCCCACGAAAGACCAAAAGACCAGCAACCGACATTCTGTTCATCTCAGCAGCGTAGGTGATGTCTTTGGTAACATAGCAGACAAGTTTGGAAGTGAGGAGCCCAACAAAAACAAGCTGACCAAGCCAGTCGTAAATGGTTTATTGCGTCGTTTGGGAGATATCAAAGATGGCAAAGACCGCAGTAAACCAGAGTATCTGGATGCCCGCTTTATATCCATCGTAAAGCACGTAAGAGATGGCCTGAAGCAGCACCGTATTCGTCCTCAGGGCTCTATCAATGACTTGCTGGTTACCTTTCTTCAAACAAGCGAAAATGAACTTAAAAAGTCTGATCCCAACCCAGCAGTGTGGTATAAAGACTGGGATCGTTTTGTTGTGCTGTTTGCAGAAATATTGCTAATCACATTAAAAGAAGATGCCCCGGAATCAGCGTCTCAGGATTTGATTGATACCTTGCGAAAGTCGATTTTACCTCCTAAATCAAAGCAGCAGCAACAACAGGAGCAAAGAAACAGCAACCCTGTCAACGGCAGCACTGATATTTCGGACATAATCGAGAATTTCCCAATGGTCAAGACAGTCCAAAACCTGTTTCAGATCAAGGACGGGATCCACAGACAAAAAATTCGTGATTTGAAGGCTATCTGCACTGAATCTGTAAGTACACTGCAAAGCGAGAAAGACCCAGCTAATCCAATACAATGTCAATAGAATTTCTTTCTAGATCTGAAGCAATGCATAAATGCTTTAAACACTAACCAGCCATTTCCCGGCAGAAGAGAGGATTTTGCTACTACAGAGGCTCATGAAACCTGGTTGACCAGAGAGAAGAAATACCTGCAAGGTTTAATGACCATAATGGTAACAAGCCCAACCTTCTCGCTCAATATCAGTAATGAGCAAGACGTCGGATCAGCGAATTTGTTATCTGGCGGAGGAGGTGGCGGAATGGGAAGTAGTTTTGGTTCTGGTAATGTCAGTAGAAGGACCAGCGATTCCAAGAGGAGTTCGCTGTACGGAAATTCAGCATTCACAGACGATGTACGTACATGAGCAGAAATCAATGTGCATGTAAAGCCATTAATATTTCGTTTTGTTTTATAGAATCCTTATACATATATCCCCAACGATCC
Organism: Parasitella parasitica; assembly: GCA_025201805.1. Taxonomy (NCBI): domain Eukaryota; kingdom Fungi; phylum Mucoromycota; class Mucoromycetes; order Mucorales; family Mucoraceae; genus Parasitella; species Parasitella parasitica. The sequence continues at coordinate 26,129 of MU619324.1, forward strand.
GCGTTCTTATTTTCGTTTGCTGATGAATATGTGCATGGACCTAGACACAGACGTCGCTCCCGATACCGAACGTGCCAAGTCAAGCGTCCTATCTCAAGCTTCCGAAGATCTATTGCGAGAATGCTGGAAGACATGGCGTCTGTCTCCGCCTTTCAGAGCTGTCCTCTATTTAGAATTAATCAAGAACCGTCTAGACACTAAAGAGTCGCAGGATGAAGTAGATATCGAAGAGGCAAGTGATGCAATGCGGGCACTTGAAAAATGTTTAAAGGAAAACGATATGCGAAATTGGACAATCAACGATGTAAGCAACATGAAAACCATATGGACGAAAATGCGCTTACTCTTTTCGTTGATCTACATGATAGCGTGAAAATTTAATCCGAGTATTTGAAGGCTTGAATGAGACATATCTCCATTCTCTTGCTGATTCATTGGGCCAATATTGGAGAATCAAGTAACCAATTTATTTTACAGCGAACCGCTCTATGGACTATGGACATTAACCTTTCATTTTGTAGTCCCAACTACGTGAAAGCTCAAATCGCTCTACTCGATAGCATTTATGAGAACCCGGCTTATTTGGAAGATCATCCCGACCCAATCCGCCAATTTAGTTTATTGGAGGAAACTATCGCAGTAAGTCGATGCTTGTTTGAGTAGCGTTGAAATTCTCTAATATTGCTTTGAAATAGGGAGCTGCCGTGTCGCGCTGGAGAGTTTTAGAGAAATCGGTGTTGGATCCTCAAAATGACGATATGACCAATTTAATGAACATGGCTGACAAGCTTATTAAAGAACTTGTCAGCGTTGCCAAAAAATTTAAACAACCTCTCAAAAAGTAAGCGTGCAAACCATCCTTAGAGTCTGTCTGACTTTAACATGTTTTTATGGCAGTACGTTACATTTGCCTGGCATTGTAATGGCGAGACAAATGCCTTTCTTTGTATTAGAGATGGACAACTGGGCATTTCTGCCTGAAGCGAGAAATGCACCTATCGACCTCACTTTCCAATTGTATGACAAAGTGCTCACATTAAAGAGATTATACGATCAGTATGGCCCCAGACAGAAATCAGTCTTATTCAAGGTAGAGTCCTGGTTTTCCCTACATGTTCGTCGTTGGTTAAAGACGACAGCCGGCGAGACACCTGAATGGGTCCGAAATGCCATTAAACAAGATGAGGTAATTCATGATGAGCTGGCTATTCCTGTGCAGCTACTGACAGCCACATCCTAGTTCAACTCTATCAATGAAGCGACGCTGCATTCATCTTCTATTGTCGATCTTTTTACCATGTTTCACCAAGCAGTTGACTTTATACAAAAATTGGAATGGCCAAATAGTCTACAAGAATGTCGCTTCAATACTGCTCTTTCTAAAGTAATCGGCGTTGCACTAGAGCAATATACTACACAGTTGGAAGAAAAGATCACCATGGACATTTATCCTCGTGCTTATAGAGAAGATGACGCTAATGCCAGCGCCACCCTTTTTGACAGAGCTCGTTATCAGCTAATCGGCAATCGTCAACACGGTAAAGGCAGCGAGGCACCTTACGACTTTATGGCGCAAACTTGTGTCAAAATCAACAACATTGAAGCTGCCCGTGCTAAATTAGACAGATTATACCAGAACATGGACGTAGATGAAATTGCACGCGAAATGAAAGAATATGAAGCACAATTACCCCCCGTTGAAAAGAAGCAAGAAAAGCCTACAAACTACCTCTACTCTATCAAGATTGTGAGGGCAGAGAATTTGCCTCCTTCTGATAATAACGGATTGAGTGATCCCTATGTTGTTCTGGAAATCGACTCAAAGCCTATTGCTAGAACTAAAGCAGTATATGAGACTCTGAATCCTCGATGGGATGAAGTATTTGACATTTGGCTTACTGATGAGACCATGGATGTATTAGCTCTTGTTTATGACGAAGACGTTATTGGCGCAGATGAAGAATGTGGTGGTGTTTGGTTTAAATTGGGCCCTTCCTATTACGGTGATTTCCAAACACATGAAGTTGTCCTGAACTTTATTCCTCAGGGAAAACTTATTCTGCGTATTAGTATGGAAGGTGAAAAAGATGATATTCAGTTCTGGTTTGGTAAGGCTTTCCGCGTATTGAAGAGAGCAGAAAATGACGCAGCAGGTCATATTGTTGATAAGGTATTTTTTTTTTTCAACTGATTCAAGACAAACTTATATTGACAGGTTTTCATATATATAGATGAGCAGCTACTTTCGCCAGGTCTTGCGTCGAGAGACTTTGGATAAATTACTGGGGCGTGATCGCAGCTTCTTCTCGTCCTTTTCTAGATCGAACAAGCATGTCGAGCCTACACTACAGGATTGTGAAGATTCTCTGGCGCCGTTGTTGGATTATTTGGAGAAGAATTTGAAAATTTTGAATGACAATTTGTCTGAAACAAACATGCAGCTGGTTGTATTAAGAATCTGGAGAGAAATTCTTATTTCATTAGAAGGCGTTTTGTTGCCACCACTTTCAGAGCAGCTATCTGAATTGAAGCCTTTGGATGATTATGAATTCCATATTGTATTCAAATGGCTAGAGGTAGGTTGCAAATGAATAACTTTATCAAGAAGAATTTCTCAACCACATTTGCTGGTAGCTGCTCAAAGTATTATTCAATGGCGGTGAAGATGGCGATGCGGTTCCGCTGGACAAGCTGGAAAACTCCCAGTACTATGCTCTTTTAGCCATCAATGCAGCCTATAATCTGGAAACTGAAAAGTTAATCGAAGGATACAACACAACTGTCAAAAATCAGCTAGAGCTCAAGTTACGAGGTGGAAGAAAAGCTGACAGAAGTAAATCTGTATACCATTCTAAAAACACTGTCAAGAAGAGAAAATCGGCACGAAAATCTGCTTCTATTGAACTCCCCAACAGTGACACTATTCTTCGTATTCTTCGTATGCGATCTGGCAAAAAAGTTCGGGATTTCCTTCACAGTGAATTTGAAAAGCGGAATTACCCTGCCGCCCATGTTAATGATACTGCTGCAGCAGCTGTATCCAATGGAACAGAAATACCCGCTGTTCCAAGTATCCCAACAAATGATTTAACTCCCATTACTGAACACACATCTTTACCGTTGCGATAAGTATACGTAAATTGATAAATATCACCTCGCATATCAATAAAAATTATGTTATAAATTTATATCCTTATTTCAAGGATTAAAGTCACTTGCAACTGTCATGATAGAATTCAAAATATCTACGATATGTCCTCACCTTTTTTATTTTTTTAGGTACTACAGTACAATATACAAGCTACTAACATAATATATGTTCAACCATTATTTCTATATTGCTGGAGTAATGATTGAAAACCTTACTTTATCATGCACTAGAAATTTTATGGTTAAAGCTAACTTGATGATTTTGTTTTACTAACTTGATTGAATTGATTAGAAACAATCGTTGTTTCCTTATAAAGGCTATATATATGTCATAGCTAACATAGTTATAATGTACGGATCATGATGTATTAAACATTGTTAGTAATTCTTTTACAAATAAGGAATAAGCTAGAGTTTGTAATCGAACCTCTTGCAAGGTTTATTCAAGATTATATATCAAGGTCAGGTTGCGGGATGTCAGGGAGACATCTTACTCACATCTTCTTTTCAATGTGAAGAATAGATCTGTTCCTGGAAATGCTGTGATTTAATGATGTTTGAAACTCCCTGTCAAACTTCAGTTATTATGTGGATATGAAACATTGATTAGGATATATATTTTAGTATCACCAATAGAGATCATATCTTATGTTAATAAAAGCCTTTAGTTTTGTATCTGGTTTTATTCTGAGAAAGCTTTATTTACTTTTTTTTCATCTAGCATTTACACAACAACTGTCAAATCAAAGATGAATAGCCCTGTAGTATAATAATACGTCGTACCCTGTCAAGGATAATGTTACTTGCAAATTAGTCTTGTCAATTAGTATTTTAAATAAATCAACAAAAATATATGTAGTTGTAAAAAGTATGGCAAGTGTCATAGAACAGGATTCATAGATTACTTTATCCGCTTGATTATACAACTTTAATGTCAATTTCTTGATATAAACTTTAATAAACATTTCAGTTACCTAAAGGTATATTCATAAAGATCTTGCCTATAAACAAGTCTATGAATTTCTTATATATATAATACACCAATTAATGTTATATTTTTCAACTTCTATCTCCAGCAACATATACATTCGATCTCTATTCATGCTAAAATATATATCCCAATCAATATTCATCCACATAACATCTAATGTTTGACAAGAAGTAGAAGTGTCAAACCTTATTAAATCACAGCATTTTCTGGACAGACCTATTCTTCTATTTTACATTAAAGAGAAGATTATGTAGGATCTCTTCCCGACATCCCGCGATCTGATCTTGATGTATTCTTTGAATAAGCCTGGAATCTTGCAAGAGGTCCAATTACAACCTGTAGCTTATTCCTTGTTTGTAAAAGAATTACCAACTGTCAATATTATGATCCGTGCATAATGACCAAGTTAGATATGAGATATGTAGCCTTTATAGGTACAACAATCAAGCCTTGATAATATATAAACGAACACATATCAAAAGTAAAAAGGATCAAATCGATGATAGAATAATATAGTATTTTATTAGTAGTAATAATTAATATGAACGATTAACATTGAGTTAGACACAATCTATCCTATGTCCTGGATCTCATTTCCAAAATCTTTCTTCTCGCTTCAGCTTCTTTCGCTCGTACATTAGATACATACATCCTTTATTTTTTGATAATACAATCAAAGATTTCTTTGCCGGAAGATACTAAATGTTTTTTTCTTATATATCATTTGAGTTTACTGGGCTATCTGACAGATAATTTATCTATCATGGAAGATACGTTCTTGGTAAAAAGAGTGTAATGAAAAAAAAAAGCTTTTACTTATTCACTCTTTTACTTTTTTTTAGGAAAGTTGTAGATTTCAACGCCTTCAATTCCTTCAACAGGGAACCCAAAGATTTGTCCATAAAACCATTGTTCAAGTTCCATTGTGCGCTTAATGTTTTCAGCGCGTTTGAAGCCATGAGCCTCACCTTGATAAAGGACGTAAGCTACAGGTACATTTTTTTCCTTGAGCGCATTGACCATAACTTCAGCTTGTGAAGGAGGCACAACCTTATCTTCAGATCCTTGGAAAAAAATGACAGGACATTCAATTTCGTCTGCCTTGAACAAAGGGGAGCGCTCTTCATACACAGCCTTATCCTTGGGGTACTCACCGATTAAACGGTCAGGGTATCTAGATTCAAACTTGTGTGTTTCCAGGGCCAGCAAAGTAATGTCTGAAATACCATAACGACAACAGCCGGCTTTGAATACTTTGCGAAACGCCAAAGATGCCAACGTCGTATATCCACCTGCACTGCCACCTTCAATAGCCAGTTTGTTACGATCAACCAAGCCCTGATCCGCTAAATAAAGTGCGGCATTACAACAATCATCTACATCTACAATGCCCCAACTCAATTGCAAACGATTACGATATTCACGGCCATACCCAGTACTGCCACCATAATTGACATCGGCGACAGCAAAGCCGCGAGTTGTCCAGTACTGAATGGCACGACTGTAACTATTATCGGTAGCAGCTGTTGGTCCACCATGGGAAAGAACACGGAGAGGAGGAAGGCCATCACCTCTGAAACCAGGATTCTTGGGAGCATAGTAGTAACAATAGGCAGATTTGCCATTAGTAGTAGGGAAGATGACTTCTTCCCCAACAGACAAATACTCAGGCTCCAAGCGAGTTGTCATTGATTTTCTGTGTATATGAGCGATTGTCTGATTCTTGATATCATACGAACAAATTTGAGAAGGCTCGGTAGGAGAGGACATATCAGCAGCCACATACTCATTTCCTTTGCTATCCAAAAAAATACGGATATAAGCAAAATGGTCGAACTCACAACCGAGGTTTGTCATTGTCTTTGCCATGGTATCGAGGATAGCGAGAGAATTCTTGTTGATGACAATTAATTTGGAAGCATCTGATTTGAGAGGTGTATAATCAGAATCGTTGAACCTCCAGGCTGGGCCTACAAAATCTTGCTCCACAGGTTTCTCCAACAACAAATTTACATCTTTGCCATCAAATGAATACAAGTTCCAGAACAGAGAGCGGTCTGAAGCAAAATAAAGAGTGCCGTCTACACCAAAGTTAGGTTGCTGATTTCATGGAATAACGAGTAATCAACAAACTGAAATATACATGCTTAGCTTATAAAACTTACGGAAATGCTTTCGTCAATCTTGTCGCCAGCTACGCAAACAAGGTCCTTCAAAGTTAACTGTTCGTTTTCGAATTCAATTTTAGCATGATAGAGTTCAGTAAAATCCCAAGGCATGTTGGGATGGCTCCAGCAAACATAGGTCAATGCATTGTTAAAAGGAGAGATACGAGGAGATGAATAGAAATCTTTGCCCTGAGCAATAACAGTTTCCTTGCCTGACTTCAAGTCGATCGAAGCAAGGACATTCAAGACATCCTTGGGTTCTTCATTAGCAAAATGCTCCTCACGAACACAAACCAAGAATCGATTCTCTGTATCTATTGCGAAGTCTGCATAACGGTAAGATGTGTCTGCAGGAGTCAATGGTTTGATTTCATCATTGATAATAGTGTAAATACGACAGTCCTTGTTGTTTGAAAAGACGATAAGACCATTAGAAACTTTGAAAGAGCCGCGGCCATACTCATGGACACGGGTTAAGCAATCATAACCTTCAGGTAAAAGAGCTTGAGGAGGTGTACTGCTGTCACTGATAGTTTGCTTAAAGATTTGTCCGCGTCCTTGCTCTGTGGCAACGGTCGAACACCAATATATTGTGTCGTTATCAACGCAAATATCATAAGCGGCAGGCTCAGAAGATAATGATTCTGCTGTAATTGGAGATGGCCATGCGCCGAAAGGTTTGATTTCTACCATTTTTTTTTGTGAACGAAACAAGATAAAAAGACTTTTCACTCAAAAAGGGCCCTAAATGTTTAATTAATTTTTTAGCCGGTTCAAGTGCGCACTCGCGTTGTTCCAATGCCAAATTTGGAAACCGAGATACCAACACTGTGCATCTAAACTTTGCATTGTAGAAGATATATAACATCGAATCCCTCAAAGCTGTGCTCGTCCGTTTTAAATTTGCGATAATACTTGTACACAGCTTTTCTGTTATAACCTACAACCTATATAAGTTTGCACTCCATATTAGTCTACCAAAGTTAAATGAAACAGGAAGATTAAATACTTTACTAATCTGCTACAACGGGAGAGCTTTTTGCATGCTCCTCTGAACATGCATCATATCAGTTATTCGACATAATCGAGTTTTTAGATAAGCAAGGCTGTCCAACTAAATATTCTGCAATTACCAGTTTCAAGCTTTTCGTGGAGGGTATCAAAGACAATAAAGATAAGAGAGAATCATCAAAAAAGGTGAGAGACTATGCTAATGCTATCATCAACGATAACTATGAAATATAAAAAAATGTGTACCAAGTATTAAATGCTTACTCTAAAAGCACTTATTAGCGTTATGTCAAAATCAGTCAGTAAAACGAATCTGCCAAAGAGTTCCATTTTTATTAGAAATACATCTTCTGGATATATTTATGTGAATCCACATTATGAGCTAATTAAGGTCATAGTGTGCGACTGTATCCAAGATTTACCTTATAGAGCATGCGGTGCAAATCACTGTTTTACCCACGCACATTGGCTTTAGCCCCTTGATCTGGCTATAAGCCCTATAGCATGCTATTGATAAAACCATCACATCTTTGAACAAAAAGCATTTATCGATTATTGAAATGCTAAGTCAAAGAAACCTACAAGATCTAAATGGAAAGGCGCAGAGATCCAACAGACAATGAGATAGGTACAAAATTACGCGGTTGTTTTTGTCTGGCAATGAAGAGAGTGAAGGATCTGAATATCGGAGCCGGGATTCGAGCAGCTTAATTATTGGTGAAAACCAAGATGAAACAAAACAATGCTTAGTCCATATTGGAAAAGCCTATCAATACAAGCTCAAGAAGGACTTTATCAGATGGATGGTGAATGATCATGATGTCTCACAGGAATTTTTCAATTTTCGGAATGCTACTATTAATAAAGCTGAGGATTTGCAAAATCTGAATGATCACGAACAGCTGGTTTTCGATGGAATAATGATAACTGACAATGGATTTGTAAATACTGATATTGTGGATTATGAAGAAATGTGGCATATCTTTAATGATATTGACCAAATTGATGAATTTAAAAGTGTCAGTATGAAGGAATCTCGGGAAGAGCTACTTGTCAAGTTTGCAGAGGATCTTGATACAAGAAATATCAATATTATTGCAGAAAAATATTTATATACGATGTGAGAAATAAATCTATTGTGCATATTATATGGCCTATTATATTACCGATCAATCAAATGAAGGAACCCTTGTCCGGAACCATGATCTCTGATTCATTCAAGAGATTTAGCAGATTAGATACATCACTCAAGAACTATAAGCTATTACGAATATTCCCTTTGTTCCAAAAGTTACAATCATCGTTCATTTATCTGCAGTGAATTTACAAAATCGTCCTCTATCTGCCATTCAACTTTTTTTTTAAAGGTTTTTATTGATGGCTCCATGTAAAGCACAGTAGTGAAACTGGCTCAAGAGGCGGGCGCAAATATAGATTTAGTCAGACGGAGATAACATAATACTGAGGGACAGAGATTGAGAGATACTAAATAGAAGGGATAAAACATATGAAAGCAAAAAATAATAATATAAAAAGGTGTTCAGTTTGCCGACAGAACTATGACCCTACCAGTATGCTACAGAACGGAATGAACTGAGTCTTCCTCAATGCGTTTTAAAACATCGATTCGGATGTTGGCCAGAACCGCGGCTGTAGTGAAAGGAGTGCCATCAAAGATAAAGCGAAAGTGAGCTCTCCAAATGTTAGCCAAGGCTATGAAAACTATGAGAGACGCAGGTACAGAACTTGTTTGGCTGTAGCGAATGTCATAGAAATCAAAAGAGCGAATAGCTTGAATAATATCATGAATAGATACTGTTGGCCAAAGGAATTCGAAAACAACAGCCTGCCAAATGTTGGCTTTGGCTGGACAATAGAAGAGGAAATGCGAAGGAGAATCAACTGTTAGTGAGCAAATAGCACATAGTGGGGGCCATTCAACTTTTGACATTTATTATTCGCAAAATGTACAATATTTACCAGCCGCAGTGTACTTCTGCAACAAATAAAAAAAAAAAAAATAGCATAAATCCTTAAATTAAGGGATAACATCTGAATTAGAATCAAGGAGGTTTTGAAAGATTTTGTAAATACATGTAAGGTAATGCATCAACAGCCAATTTTCATATAAAGCAAGTTTTATCTTTTCTTTCTTTCCTTACCATTTTTCTTTTTCCTTTACTATCATCTATTTTGGTCTTTCTGTCAATAAGTGATGGCTTCGTCTTGTAGATCATGCCCAACGTCAGATCATCGAGCAAATAACAGTACTAGTAATACGTAACAAGAATATATAAAATAATACAAATATCTTATTTGAAACTACAGCTACAGTGCATTGCGATGACAATTGTTCCAATGATCAGTCGACAAGAAGAGAATGTTGCCCTGATTGTGGCAACAGCAGCAACAAAAGCAGCCATTTAGAAGAGGGCTCTATGTGTAGTGATGCTGAAGACTGCCATTGCTCGTCTCTAGCGTCTTCAAATGTCTGTGATTCCTATAATCACAGCCACCACCATCACAACCACAGTATTTCTACGACTGAAAGCCTATCCTGGAAAGAAGAACTGAAATCATCATCCACTACATCTTCCTGTAGTCAGCACAAACACCACACTCACAACCACAAACACCACACTCACAACCAAAAACACCATAGACACTACAAATCTGAAAGATCTGCAGACTTCAACGCCATAATGCCAACCAGTAATACAATGAAATCGCTTGCAGCTACCAGCAGTACCAGTCAACAGAACCAGCGTCGTAATCGTAGTCGATTTGGTTGCTGCTGCTGTCGATCTCGTACTCATTCTAGGCTCTGCGTGTTTTTCTTTTTCTTTATTTGTGTCTTGGGCGCTATTGCGACTTTTTTTTGTTGGCCCCGTACGCCTAGAGTTTCAATGGGCGGTGGTGCAGATTCTCTAAGTGGAGCTCCAGATTGGTGGGCTGGAGAAAGACAACCGCTACCACTACCCGATACGCCCATACCCTCTCGACCTTCGCTGAGGGCTACATGGCAGATCAATGTCACACTGGATAATAGAGATAATTGGATTCCTACCCACATTACAAAATTGGATTTTGTGATAGTAGATAGTCTGACATTGGCCAAGTTTGCTTGGGCATCCACGTCCTCTGCTTTAGAATTAGCGCCAGGCACGATATCACCAATAAGTCTAACTTTTAATGTGAATTATCAGGCTGCAGATCGTACAGATCCGACTTTTCAAAACTTGTATAACGCATGTGGTCCTTTAAGCGACTCCAAAAAAAGACCAGCATTAAATGTGTTATTAAGGGTAAAATCTTTTACTAGTACAACTTGCACTGATACTCATAGATGATTATTTATAGGTCTCTTTTCATATCTTTGGCATTGTCTGGACTCCTTTGGTAACAGCTACGCCCTACACAGGAGGCATACTGTGTCCTACAAAATAATCATATAATACTATAGATAGAAGAACATAATTTGAAGTCGACAGTCAATTAATTGATTGCTATTGAAAGGAAAAGTGGATGCATTTTGTTTATTTATATAAAAGTAAATATGATGAGATGAGGATATATACGACATATGTTGTGTGTTTTTTAGTCAAGATGATGAGCTTTTTTTTTCTTTTTTTTTTTTACAGATTGGTTGTACAAACCAAAAATCCGCTTCTATTGCGATAGTTGTAAAAAGTATGTACATGAAGATCTGGTTTACGACGGTGAAACTTGCTTATATCAAGCTGTTCTTGCTGTTTTTCTTTTTCTAATTGTCTTTCTATTTCCTCTTCTTTGTCTAATTCGTCAAGACAAGCATCAAACCAATCTTGCTCTAATTCAATGGAAGGAGACGATGGCTCGCGTAGTAAATTTACAATCAATACATATTTACGAATAGGAAGGTCTATGCGAGCAGAGTCATATTCTGCTAATTTAGAGTAACTGATGGATTGGATATATTGATTTTGATCAGTGATAAGGTCATTTTGCCCATGTTGGTTTTTGTTGCTATGGTAATAATTTGACATCTTGATGTTTTTTAGTTACCCAATTATTTTCAGTCTTTTCTTGCCACACATAAAACTATTTAACTAGGAAATGTTCAGGAAAGAAGCTGGCATGCACAAGAGTGAGAATAACTGATGAAAAAAAGAAAAGAAAGAAGAATGAGATGTATGTATTTATACAAAAAAAAGGGAGAAAAGATAAAGAGTGCCAACAAATAACAAAAAAGTTTATAAAAAGATTAATTAGCTCTGTTTTTGCCCAATTTTTTCCCAATTGATTATCATTGTAATACCATTTGTAGCTGTTATTGTTTTGCTTTGCCTCCCTTCTTACACCTTGGCTCTATGCTGCGGCATTCAATGTGATCTAGAACCAAGCTTTTTGCAAACGATATGATTAATCTAGCATTCGGAAATAATGATTGATCATCAAAGCACGACATTGTGTGATGTGTGGTTTAGTTCCGAGCGTATCCAAACAAATTTGAATGAGATTCATTATATTCGAATATTATTGACGTTTATTATTATAAGAAAGTGATAATTATATTATTGCCAAAGTAAGAAATAGGCTCAAATGCGAATGTTTAAAGAACCAAATGACAGATAATCGTAACGAGACGAGTAATCTCCACTTTTTGGATTGCAATTGGTCCAAGTTTATGTACCTAGTTACAGCATGAATTTATAAACATTTCTGTGGTGCTATTCACTACCGCAGTAGTACAAACGTTCTCCTGATTAAACCATCTACAGATGATTTTCAATCTTAAAATATATGTTATACGAATTGTTATGAATGTGAAGGTGGTAAAGACTTACATCGAATATTAGATGCAGAAGTGGGAGTCGAGAATCCTGTGACATTGTCGTATATCCTGTCATAAATGTCTTTCACAAAAAAATGTTCGAAACATACCAATCACAGAGTAATGTGGATGCCACAACGTATAGTATTTCCTGGTGCTAGTTTTTGTTCTTTATTGCACTATACAAGGAAAATATGAAATTTCATGAGTATTCAGTTTATATGTGGAGATGGAAATGCACTGATGAGTATGACAGGCCGAAAATTATGTACTATATCTTTGACGAGGGCGATATGCTCTTGAACAACATGCTCTAAGCAGAAGTTTTCGCAAAACTCTTTTTTTTTTTTTTTTTTTTTTTT
>MU619324.1:50489-103681 GCA_025201805.1 Parasitella parasitica
AAATATATAAATGTGGGTTGAATAAAAGTAGTGAGCACCAGCTCCTGTTTTGAAAGTAGAACGACTTTGCATAAAGAAGAAAAGAGAAGAGTAAAATAGTAAAAGAGAATACAATGGATGCAAGAGCCAAGGGAGTAATTCAAAGAGCTTCAGAGACAAAAGCAAGCAGAGTCAAGACAAAACATTTCCGGGTTGTAAAAAAAAGGGGGGGGGTGCTTTAAATGGCTTTTTGTTTAGCATCTCCATTGGAGATGCTCTAATCCATTCTTCCGACTACAAAATATAGTTGATCCATCAATAGTGACTCATGATTTAATATCGCATGGAATGATGATCGAAATATAACATATGGATATTTTTTTTTTTTTTAAGTTTTGTTTATTGATTGATCCGCGTACAACAAGAGTAGAAGATCGAGTCGAAGAGGCGGGTGCAATTAAGAGAAAGCTGAGATAAGCGATAAGATAAAAGGAAAAAAAAGGTGAAATAATATGTTGAGAAATAAAATAATAAAAGTGAAAATAAAAAGGTAAAATACGATAGCACGACAGTGCGATCAACTGACTACAAGAGTGAATGGCAACGATCCTCTTCAATGGTCTGTCGAACATTGGATCGGATAGAAACCATTATCGATGTAGGAACAATGGGCACTTGGTCAAAAATATATCTTATATGAGCAAGCCATATCTGAGAGAGAGCTATGAGGAGGATTCTGTATGGAGATATTCCTTGATACTGGCAATCCCAAATATTGGAAAAATCCAGAGACAGAAGAGCCTGTTTGATATCAGAGATGGATGTAATAGGCCACAGAAACTCAAAGATGACACCCTGCCATACCTGCTCCTTGGAGGGACAATGAAAGAGGAGATGAGTAGCAGAATCAAACACATATGGATATTATATCTGCAAAAAAAAAAAAAAAAAAAAAAAAAAAAAAAAAAAAAAAAAAAAAAAAAAAAAAAAAAAAAAAAAAAAAAAAAAAAAAAAAAAAAAACCAGTAAAAGCAAGACACTAGTAATTAAAATCCTCCTTTAAGTGAATTATAGATTGAAATTTTACACTTCTTTATACTATATAGTTGGTTGCCATTTTACTTACTGACAATTGTATTGTTATTACTTGGCGTTTTCTCGCTTATTCCTTGTTATATTATTTTGTCATAATATCTTCTAAATCGGCTGTTCTAGCTTATTACACTATCATATTACTTGTATTGATAAAGGGATGGTTATTCAACAAGACGATGAATAATTCTATATCGTGGCTATCCTAATCTTACGTGAATGGGAATATCAAGTTTGTTTACTAACGTTCTTGATCTAATCATGGATCAAGAAGGATATATTTTTTAAATATTCGATAATTAGAGAAGCTTTTATTATTGATAAAATAATGATTTCAAGCTTGTTGAATTTGCACTCGAACAGTAAGGATAATATACAGTCTTAATTTGAAACTAGTGCATACAGAGGTTTTGCCTTTCCTATAAATTTGCATATATAGAAAACAGCAAAACTGAAGAATTACAAAAGACGACATTTCTTGTTCACCAGAGGCTTCCATTCCTTGACCACTTTAGGACCTTTTCAAGATTCGACCGAATACCCTCCCTGCTTACGAGACACTCGAGAGATTTGTGTAAGTTTTAGCAGCTGTTACAAGAGCACAAATGAACATTGTTGGTGTATCGAATATTTTATGTATAGCAATTTCAAAAAAAGATGGCCAGAAGATAAGTATCGTAAAAAGAGAGAAAAAGAGATAGGTCTGTGCGTAAACATATATAGAAAAAAAAGATATATAGATTCAGATAGGACTATAAAATACGAAGAAATAGAATATATATAATAGAAGAGTCGAAAGAGTGTATTGATAACAAGAGAGGAGTTATTACACCTGCTTAAACTCGAAACTCTGTTGTTGTTGAAGCTGCTGTTGTAGCTGCTGATTCGCAGAATCAAACATCCGTTGTTGTTGTTGTTGTTGTTGTTGCTGGTTCATCAACTCTGTGTTTTGCTGCTGCTGTTGTTGTTGTTCAACCAAGCCAGCTGGAGGAAACGACAGCGTAATATTTTTAGGGGTATAAGCTTTTGACGAACTCTGTTGCAATAGTGCAAAATTGGTTTGTTGTTGCAAAGTTGGATGAGGAGTGTTTGGTAAGGATTGGCTATGTATCGAGATGGGCGACTGATGTTGATGGACTTGGCTGCTTAAATAGTCAACTTGAAGTGAAGGATGCATGGCAGTAGCTGGAGCACTTGTCGTACTAAAGGGAGTGCTGTTGGTTGTAGTTGTGGTAGCAGGAGTAGAACCAGTAATATATTGTATCACGCTATTTGGAGTTGAAAGGATGGACGTTGATGTACTTGTTTCATGTGTCTTTTCATGCTTTTTCAATGATCTTGAATGGTAATATGCCTTTCCACAGCCTTTTGACATACATATAAACGGTCTGACATTGGAATGCGTTTTGATATGTGTTGTGAGCGAATCCGGCCGAGAAAACCGTTTGCCACAGTTAGGTTTATCACACACAAATGGCCGTTCTCCTGTATGTGTGCGCAAATGATTATACATTTTGTGCCGCTTTGTAAAAGGTTTTTGATTTCTAGAGCAACCTTCCCATTCGCAGCAGTACGTAGGCTATTGCAACACTAGTAAGCGGACTATTTCAAAAGCCAATCCATTAATAAAATTTTTACCTTGCCACTGCCAACATGGGAGTCATTAATATGACTGATCAACTTCTGAAGATCATCAAATATCTCGCCACAATCTTTCCATTTACATTGAATTTGAGCTTTGGCAGATTCTTCCGCAGCCTCTCCGACGAGAGACGAAGTTTCCTCTTCGTCGTCATCTTCATCGACAGTGGATTTATCCTCATCCGAGTTTTGTTGCTGTTGTAAAGGAGGGTCTGATTGTTGCTGCACTCTATGATGCTGGTGATTATCGGTTGGCGTATCTGGGCTAATATTCCCGTCGTCTTCGTCATCTTCTTCCACTGATTTGATGCTTGACTTTTCCACTCTATCCACATTCAATTTTTCAGTTTCCAGAACGATTAACCGAGCAATCAATTGTTCTCTAGACATATTTTCATAATCCTTGAAAGCAGTGCCTGTAGTACCTGCAGTACCTGATGTAGTGACCGTATCAAATTGAAGTCCTAATTCTTGTGGTGTAGGTGGAGGTGGCAACGCAATAGTGCCCAAGGCTTGCTTTTGGGATTCTACTAACATTTTACGATCTTCAGATTTCAAAACTAGGTTCAAATCACTGCTAACAATATACTGTTGAGTTTGCTGCTGCTGTTGCTGCTGCTGAAACATTTGTTGCTGTTGCTGTTGCTGTTGCTGTTGCTGTTGCTGTTGCTGTTGCTGTTGCTGTTGCTGTTGCTGTTGCTGCTGCTGCTGCTGGCCAATGACAGCCGCAGATCTAGGAGCTGAAGCCATCATTTCCGACAGATTTTTAGTTTCAATATTCAGCGCTGGTGGGAACGAGCTTGAAACAGTGTGCCTTCTTGATTTCTTCTTACCTAATGCAACAGTATCAGCGTGTCGCTTTGTGCCACGAACTGTTTCATTGATAAAGACGACCTGCTGTTGTTGTTGTTGTTGCTGCTGCTGCTGCTGATGTTGTTGTTGTACAATAGCATTATGTAAAGACATGTTTTCACCCTTGACTTGGTGTAACGAACTTGTCGGTGGAGAGGTTCCAGTAGGTGTCGTAGGGCTACCAAGATTGGTCATTTGGGATAACACAACATGAGGTGTTTCTTGCTGTTGCTGCGGATTGGGCATCAAATCGTGTTGCTGTAACATGTCTGTATTGTTATGTTGAAGAATGGCATATTGATGCGCCATTTGTTGCGCCATTACTTGCTGCGCTGCAGCTGCGACTCTTTCGTTTTCTTCATCAATGCTTCTGTATGTTTGTTGTTGCAGAGAGACAGATGGGTGTTGCTGTTGTTCCAAAGCACGTTGTGAAGGAACAACTGGATGGTGGTCAATAGATGGCTGAGAAACCATAATCTCATTTAAAATTTGCTGCTGCTGCTGCTGTTGTTGTTGTTGTTGTTGTTGTTGTTGTTGTTGTTGTTGTTGTATCTGAGCCTGTGTTTGTGCGTGTGCCTGTACCTGAGCTTGTTGCTGCGCTTGGACTTGCTGGTGTGTTTGAGCCTGAGCCTGTGCTTGGTGAATATGAGCTTGATACGCAGCAGCTTGAACTTGTGCCTGGACAATACTGTGTTGCTGTAACTGTTGCTGCAAATGATGGTCACTATGGTCTGCATAAGACAAGGCTACTTGTTGGTTTAAATCCACAGAGTTAGCAGTGTTTTCAAAAATGGCATCTTGGTGATGATGGTGAGGGTGATGTATCAAGAGATTTGGGCTCATGTTTGTTGAAGAAATAGTGGTCGCAGAGTCTGATTGATTATTCTATTTGGCAACTAAATTAATAAATTATTTCCTGTATTGTTCAAATAGGGTTATTTACAGTCATCTGCATTAATTGAGTAGCTGAAGGAGAGCTTGCAATAGAAATAGCATTATTTTGAGGTGTTATTGGAGACACTCTATTGGTTGAACTTGATAATGTTGCCATGTGCATATCAGTATCGTTGCTAAGCAGATTGCTATTTACGGTTGCTGACGGTGAAGCCTGTTGCATCTGTTGAGCATCAAAATGATGAACTGGCGAGCTTAATTGATCAAATGTAGTCGAATAAAAGTCTTCAGTGCTGTTTGTACCCTGTTGTTGTTGTTGTTGTTCCATGATGCTTGTTTGATTGCTTTCCCCGAAGGGAGAAGAGTGATGTTCCTTAATATTACCTAGAAGGCCAAGAAGGAGATGAAAAAAAAAAAGAGTTTCTCTTTTCAAGTAGTTGCTTTGCTTTTTCTCTATGTAGACAAGAAAAAAAGACTGGGAGTGAGACAGAAAGCGAGAGCAAAAGAAAATGCCTTTATCGTATCTTTTAAGAAATAAGGAGAAGAGAGAAGAGATTGAGAGAGACAACAGACAGAGTGTAAAAGGGAGGGGGGGGGTACTGAGGTTTAAAACTATGGTAACATATTTTTGCAATGTACATGAATCAAATAAACAAATGTTAGATGTAACCACATTTTCAGTCTGATGTACAGCAAGTTTGCTCTACTCTACGCCTTTTCTATACGTGTATTAATCAATTATTTCAATGTTTTATAGCAAACTAAAGACTTGTTTCGATTTATACAAAACAGGTAATTTATATCATTAATTGACATTATTGGGTGAATTTCGTAGATCTGAACGCAGACTCTTCCCAAAATATCTTTTTTCTACGTATAGTTTGTATTATAAAAGGTCTTTTATCTAGTCACGAACGCTTTGACTTGATTCAGCGATATTAGAAAGAAACCCGATGAATAAACATTAACATCATGTCTGTAATATCAGATCAAATACTATAAGATCATATTTCGACATGTGGCGTGATAAATCAAAGTTCAAAGTATTCTGAATCGATATAGTAAGATGCCTGGATAATGTTATTTAGGAATTATTGATATAATATATATTGAATATACCACAGAATTAACAGAAAAATAAGAAAAAAAAAATCGTCTAAAACGAACCACTCGGCTAAGAGGATATCCAACATTTAGATCAACGAAAATCCACTCAGTCAATGCTTTCATGTAAATTTCTTGCATACGGTATGCATTTCACGCTTGGAAATCTGTTCATACATATACCTTATACCTATTGCTCCCCCCATTTCAAGATATTATTACTTTGTACAACATTTAATATACAAAACACAAAAAATCCAGCCTCTGCAGAGATGGGCAACTGATGGACAACTTTACGCGGCATAATATTATAACGCCCAATCCATCTAAAAATAAAGCGTATAATTAACCAAGATGATTTATTGCATTTTAATGATAATATCGCGAAATTAGCAGCTTTGTTCATGTCATGCTTGCACCAAATTGTTACACACAGATAACAACAAATTTCGTATATCATACGAAAGATGTGCCACAGAAAATAGCGCACCATTTGTACTAAAAATATGTAAATTTATGAGGTAAACGTGTTCATGCATATAAATATATACAATATACATGCAGTTTTGTAAAGATATCGGTTTTGAAAAAGGGCCTCATTAACTAATAAGATGTGAAGGATAATTACGCGTAAGGCCAATGCAGGACTACGGGTCGATTTGAGAATGAACAAAATTCCTCTTTATTGCAATAAGATTTGGTAACAAATATGACCTACGCATCAAGCATAAGAAACGCTTCGTTGGCGCACACACCTCAAAAGATGAGGTGCCTTTCGATATTCACAAATTAACCACACCGTCGCTGTCGTCGTCCTCCTTTCTCTCAAGGCAGACAGCTGCCTCACTTGCTGCAGCCTCCGTTTTGAAATTATAGAAGAGTAAGCGCCTGAGTGTGAGCCCTGCAGCATACAGATATACGGACCTATCGAGTCCACACCAACAATAAAGACTTTTTTGTGCTTTTCAGCAGAACTTGGCGTTCTCAAAATTTGTTGGAGGATGGCACTGTTAGTGCGCGCGTTCTTGACCTGTTGAGTATTGACTCGATTGCTGATAGCAGAAGCCCTCTTCCATTCAAAAGAGCTTATATTTATCGACATTAACATGATTGTTATTTTCATGGTTATCATTAGCTTAACTCAGTTGTCATGGCAACCGTTCCTGATTGGATTTAAGTTTATTAAATAACACCAGTGATTCTTGATCATTAAATTGTCTTGTATAAGAAGCCATCTATTCGGATTATACTTGATTTAAATTACGAAGCTGAAAGTATCGATGAATGATTCATGTTCATCATGATTAGCTGATTAAATTTAAATAGGTGGCTAATACTGTGTTGAAATTGTGTTTGACAATTAAATGTCAAACATGTTCTGATTATATTCATACATCGATTCATGTAGGCTTAATCTATACCAAATGGCTAGCTTCCTATCATTCAATAAATTCTTCAGTTTTATATCTAGCAAATTAATAGTTTTTATTACATACTCATTTTATCTTATACAATCATCTGCTGTGCCCATTTCAAAACCTGGCACAACAGTCATGAGTAGGGTTGAGTCATTGCATGTTTCTCAATTCATATTTCTAACAAATTACGTAGCCACAGATGTAATCTCCCTATTTTTAAGCGTTTGATAGCCAGACTGACACAAGACACTGCCCAAAGGATGGTCATATTATCCGATAATATGTTGATGTTTGAGAGGGGGTTTCTGGCAATAGTATAGTAGAAAAATATCCAAGGCTGCAATCAAGTTTGTATCTCCATAATTTTCTAATGATTCCGTCCTCTTCTTTGACGTGTAAATTCTTGCGTCCTTTTAATCGAAAATTGTAACCATGGCACCAATTAGTCTAGGAGATCAAGTTTGAAACCTTGAGATCGTCAAATATAAATCAGATAAACTCAGATTGATGCGATACCGTACCGTATCATGTGAAGGTGCATCTTGAAAAGTTGTGAAACTGAAATCAAAAAAGTCAAAACTAGAGGTGTGATTTACTCCGTTTTTTCACAATTTAAAAGCTCGTTTTATTGTCTAGTTGGGCATAAAAAAAATCAAATCGAAACTATGTGATACTGGCAGTAAACTAGTCAAAAATGTGAAAAGAAAAAAGCAAAATGTAAAAAAAAAGAAAAAAAAGAAAAAAAGAAAAGAAAAGAAAAAGAAAAAAAACCAAAAAAAGCCAAAAAATAAATTATGCGATCATCCAACCTTTTTGATCCCCATCATCCAAGTCATTGTCCACTTGCAGGCGAATAGGGGGAGTAGTTATAGGCAGCGTAGGTTGCTGGACTACGCCATCCCATTCTAGATCTTGTCTGCTATATGGTATAGAATTGCCTCTCATTAGTCGATGTAGGCTGGAAACACTTGATCGTGTCCCTGAATGATGTACGGAAGAGCTTGCTGATAAAGACAATGGTATATCCGAAAAATGAACACTACTGTTACTGCGTCTGTGGGCTTGACGAGGGTGATGAGGCGTGGATTTCGTATTTGTTAATGGTAATATTAGCGTATCTTCAAGCCAATCTCCATCCCTTTCCAGATCAATCGTTTGTCGATTACTGTTACCACCCCATCTTGGTAGAATACCGCTATTATTTTCCTTGTCTTTCTCACCTGGATAATGACAAGAAAAGTGGTGATTCTGCTGTTGTTGATGTTGTTGCTGAGGTGGCTGTTGTAATCCATAAGGATAGTAAGGACTGTAAAGTGAACCTTCGGAAGGTACAGTACCGTCAACATGATCTACAGCTGCCCATTGGATCTGTGGTGGAACTTGCATTGTACCCAATGTACTAGCTCTCGGTCTGCCCGCGCCTCCCATTCCATTGTGATGATTGTTAGCTGGTGGTGTATTTAAGCTTTGATGCATGGGCACCTGCTGTTGCTGAGATAGAAGGTGGTTTTGATGCTGATGCTGCTGGTGTTGCTGCTGTGAATGCAAATATCCATTACTTGAATTTAGTAAGTCATGTTGGTACATGGCATGATGTGGAGGTTCGATAACGCTAGGTAACGGTGGTATATACGATGATCTTTTAGTGTTATTTTTACCGAGACTCAAGTGGTTATTGTCATATTGGCTCGGCAGACTGGAATAAGCAGGGTTTAAATAGCTGTCAGAATACGTCTGTTGAGGCATGTTGTTGTTTCGGTATCCTGTTGTTAGCAAGGTAGGCGAATGTTGCTGATGTGCCTCATTTAATTGTTGTTTTTGCTGTAAATTAGTCGAAGAAGGCGAAGACATGTTGTGATGCTGTTTTCGAGCAATAAAAGGTGGTTGAAAAGGGAACGTAAACTTTTCACCAGTGATGAAAGGATGCTTTTTCGCTTGCTGGGGAGACCATCGTTCAATTGGATTTAGGTTCAAAAGTCCTTGAAGAAAATCAATGAATGCAAGTCGATTTTGCTTTTCTTTTTCAATCTCTTTGGCTGTCATTTGAGTTTTCCGCATAATTGGATAACTATTGATCAGTTCTGGCAGAGTTTTTGCAGAGAAGTATCGCTTGGAAGGCTGCTCTGATTTTCCCTGCTCTCGAGCGTATTTTTCAAGTGATTTGAACTCATATCTCTTTTCAATTGCTGTTGACGATTTATCAAAATAGCGATGTGCATTTTTCCCCACTTCAATCATGTAATTTGGCGGAATTCCAAGCATTTCAACGATTCTCGAAAGCTGATTGTACTCTGAACTACCAGGAAATAAAGGAAGACCCAAGAACAATTCTGCCGCAATGCATCCCAACGACCACATATCGATAGCACTTGTGTAAGGCAGTCCTACCAATACTTCAGGCGATCTATAAAACCTTGACTGAATGTACGTGTACATTGTTTGCACTTCGTGACATGCTGATCCAAAATCAATCACCTTGATAGTTGGCGATTCCAAGCTATTTTTAAATTGTCAGAACACTAAATATTACGCATTTGCAGTATAGTATGCCTTACTTTTTCAGCAAAATGTTTTCCGGTTTCAAATCACAATGAATGATTCTTGCTTCGTTCAATACAGTTAATGCGTCCAAAATTTGTGCCGTAAACACTCGCACAAGGTTCGTTGACAAACCGCGAAAATGATTTTGTTTGATCAATTCGTACAAGTTGACTGACAGTAATTCAAAAACAAGACATAGATGCTTTTTGTGAATAAATGTGTCTCTTAATCTCAACAGATGATGTCTGTCGTGTTCATCATATTTTTGGTTCAACTGTCAAACAGAGAATATAGGGTTAGGACTACGGTTAGTGTGTGTTTGCAGTTCGCAACTTACCATCTCTAGTATAGCCACTTCCATCATACTTTGCTTAAAGTAAGCCAGTTTGTTTTTCACTACTTTCACGCCGACGATTTCTTGGGTTTTGGTGTTTCGGCACTTGACCACTTGACCGAATGTGCCAGAGCCTAGCACATCCAATATCAAATATCTAGCCATCAAAATATACCATTAAACTCTCCCCCTTTTTATAAAGATACGACTTACTTGTGACCTTCGGTGCTTCCAAGAATATCATTCACATACAGAATGTAATCAAAATCGTCATTGTCATAGCCATCATTTCGACATGCCTTGCTAGGCTTTGTCAGTACTCGACGAGGGTTGTTTGTTGCATTATATTTAAAGCCATCGTTGCACGTCTGATAGGTCGCTTTTAATTCTGTTGTGAGCATAAAAAGTGGCTACAGTGGTCATGGAACGAATAAATTAATAACGACTAAATTAAATGCCCCATTTTTAATTATACCCCATATCGCTTTCCTTCTCTTGCCCTGCGATGATGAGCCATGGGTAGGTCGGCTTGAGTTTTGATTTTGCGAAACGCACCCGATAGCTCAGGTTGTATAATGTAGCCGTCTGCAGCTTCGTCCTCCTCAACAATCTGATTAAAACGAGGCGAATGGTGCTGCTGGTAAATAGGAGGGGAATCGGTTACAGCAGCTGGTGCTGTCGTTGTTCCTGCTGTGCTTGCTGTAGTGGTCATTGCTGAGGTATCAAAAGGAATAGATGAATTTCGAGAGTGATGGGGATTTCGTTTATTTATCGTCGAGTAATCATTTAAAGATTGATGTCGTGTGAGGCCATTTGTGTATGCTTGTCTAGGCATATCATCATTTATTGTGATGCCAATATAATTTGTGTCTTGGATAGATTCTGCTATGGGAGAGTGCTGCTGTTGCTGTTGCTGCTGCTGCTGCTGCTGCTGCTGCTGCTCTTGTTGTTGTTGGTGTTGTTTTTGTGGTTGCGTTTCTGGATGTAATAATGGAGGCGAGGCGGTTTTCTTTGTACTATCTTGATGCTTATTAAAAGGTTCCATTAATAAAATGTATCTATTTTTATATAGAATTCAGGGAGTAGACAACAAAAAATAAAAATGAATATGATTCACAATCAAAGAGTAAAAAAAAAAAAAGGAATGGAAGAGACTGATTTTTGTGTGTTAAATCTACACACACGAGTGCAAAGAATTCACTTGCATTTTGAGGGGAGATCAAAAGAAATGAACCTGTGTATTTCGCCCCCAAAACGTTGGCTGTATGTATATCTCCTTACAAGGACATCTCTTCAGGTTCAAAAAGACAAAGTCGCTTGCATGATGGACCTTGTCTAAGATCCTTGGCATTGTCGCCTCTTCTTAATGCAGCAAGTCTGGAATCAAGTTTGAAGCCTTGTCTGATGCACACTGTCGTCTTGGTTCTAATGTTTGCAAGCAGCAATAATAACTTGTCTACTATTTTCCAGTATTACACATTGCGCGCCACTGACATCAATGGAGATCATAATGCGGACCTGCTCCTTCACAAAGCAAAGAAAGACACATTTAATGATCCACAGTAAACATGTAGGGAACGGGACACCTTGCACCAGTATAAAGATGCCGAATAGCAATAATATACAAGATTCCTTTGTTCAGGCTAATTTTGCACTGTGTTGCATCCAGACAAATTGATGAGCTTGCCACGTATGGCCATCTTGTCTCTTCTATCATTAGATCGATGTCAATAGTAAATTGCATACAAAAGGTAACTGACGGCAACTTTCTTTTTTTTTTCTCAGATACAGTAACTACCCTGAGGATCTCGCTTTAACGATTACTGTTGATGATTGATCATTATTTGAAAGTTGTAAATACTCTATCATCACAATATAAGTTTATTTGGGTTTTTTATGCATCTCATAAATTATAAGCATCGACTTTTGCTGTAGGAAATGCAATACACAATATAACTCTTTGTCAATTGGGAGTTCTTTTTTTCATATCATAAACCGATAAATACGAGTTAGCATGCATCACTCTTGCGGCATCTAGCACGTGCTAAAAAGTTTAAACCTGTCTCCTGTTGACTTTGTTGACACTCATCATGCTCAGGCTGTTCAGTCTCATCATCGCGCTACGCTTGCTCCTGATGGCAAGCTTTTTAGCAAATAATTATCCTTCTACATGTGATGTTCTATCACGTAGTCTCCTAACAACATTCACTTTGCTACAGAATAAAAAATACACAATAATAAGTTTAGTATAATTTCTGCTACACCGGCGTCTAATGTCCAAAACAAACATTTTTCATATTAACATTCCTTGCTGATATATACCTTGCATCCCCTACACTTAAACAGTAGCTGACCTCACAAAAATATATCAACTTCCACACAAAAAATGTACATAATCGTCTACATGTTTGCTTAGAAAACAATTGAAGCCATGTTTTATACTTCACTGATATTGCCATGATCAGGGCTATCTAATAAATACTGTATTTCCACTAGGCGACGCATATATATAAGAATTCGTTTACAAAAGTAGTTAATTTTTGATTGAAATTATTACCGTGAAAACCCAATTTTTTTTTTGCCATGATGAGAAACTGTTTTTTCTAAATGTTCGATTTTGTATCCAAACTACTCTTTGTACTAATTTTTTTACCAGATGTTTTATAATATCATATGGTACTTGAGATATCTCGTCCCGAGTTTGCTTGTACATGTTCACTTTCAGTGCTATTTGTCGTTGTTGTGTAATGAAGGAATAAAATCATCTGATAGGGTGCGTAAAACGATATGTACTATGTTAATGGCAAATAATGGTATTTACCATCATTGCTAGCATTGCTACCGTCTTTTACTATGTAATAATTTGGATGTTTAACGTAGAAGAATGAAACACATTGCTTACTCTGTAATATTTTCTTTCCAGCCAAATAATTAAACGATTCCCCAGAGCTTTTATCTTCTTGAGGAAAGGCTGCTTCTCCGAGTATTCTGTCTTTCCCAAGATGTTATTCTCTCCAGGTCTCTTCGACGATTATGCTATTATGACGGTGTTGTTGCTCTCCAGGAGGATTGTACCTACTTCAAAATACGTTTCTTTTTCTTTTCCTTTTTTCATAAACATCTCTCTATTCACTTTTAACAGTGAATCATTCATTATCAATATAGAATCGTATCCTAATATCCTAATTGGAATATTGACAAGCTAGAGTACTTTGAAAGCATGTTCTCAAGCAACGATTCACGGGATTTGCGGAACTTCAAGGTAAGGTAAGAGTGGAAGAGTGTCATCTTTTGCTGCTCTTATTTACTTACATTTCTTTCCGTTCTTTTTCATTTTACAATTAAACAAAATTTGTCTTTTCAAGAATATTCGTGAATAAAATACTATTTTTCCAATGTCTAAAGTAGTAACTGACGATATTGAACGTACAGATGATTATGTCTGTTTCATTGAAGAATTGAAAGCTTTTCATGAACATAAAGGGTAGTTTATTCTATAATTTTTTTTTTTTCAAAAAAAAAAAAAAAAGAAAAAACCATTTAACGTTTTGTCATGTAGAACTACTTTGCTCTCTGAGCCAGTTTTGGGAGGAAAAAAAATTGATTTGTATAAACTGTATCAAGAGGTTGTTACCGCTGGCGGTTTTGACCAAGTAAGTCCACAGATTGTTCTAATAAATCATTGAAAAAACCTCACAAAACTTACAAATGCATCATTAGGTAACGAAAAAACGTAGCTGGAAACAGATTGGAGCAGTGTTTGAATTTCCAGCAACATGTACAAACTCTGCCTATATACTAAAAGGTCTTTATATTCGAAATCTGGTATGCAGCTATTTCAAATATAAGCATTGACATGTTTCTCAACACATCACATTTTAGTTGGGCTGGGAGGAAGAACAGATTTGGTGTAAAGAATGGGTCCCACCGGAAGAACTTAAAGGGCCTGAAGCTCACAAAGCATCGACACTTGCTGGAAAAACTTATAAAAAATGCAAACATAGAAATCACCAGCATTATGATCATGGTATTTCCTGTTTTCTCAATATTTCAATAATAGTATGTCGTGTAACAGACTTTTTATTTTTATTTTTTTTATTTTTCTTTTCACCATAGTGGCTGCTCATGAGACGTTAATCTTGCCAAATAACAAAACCAATACGACAGCTACATTACCTTTCAACCTGATTACCACTGACGAAGTGCATCAGTGTGAAATTTCGGAAAGACATCACCGCACACAACCGTTTGAGCATGTTCATTCCACAGAATCTGATGCGGACACAGACTGTGTAACGGGTAAAGCGAGATTTGAATACTGTATCTGGCCACTCCATCTAACCGCATGTAAATACCAGGATACGAATTTGATGAAAATGCAAGGAGAAGAGTGATACTTGCGCTTCAATCAAGTAGCCATTCTGATGTCGAATGGGCACTAAACCACATTGTCACCATCTCGTATGAATGTCCACAGAAGCTACTGTTAATGGAGAATCCAGCATTGTTGGAAGCATTATTACAAAAAGCCGAACTATGCTTACAAGACACATTATTCACAAAACTAGACAATGCCGTTTCTCATACGACTATCCTCAAAATTCTGCACATTATTCGAAATTTTTCGTTTATAGAATCGAATACACGAATGTTTGCCGCACATGCTGGATTCAAGCAGATGCTGATCAAATGCTTGGTTATGGCCAATTCGTCTCATTACAGCCACTGCATAGACATCTTGGAAAACATGACGCCCTTTGTCGAATTGGGCCCGTTTGACTCGATCATTGGCTGCTTGAATAATCTGCTCATGAGCGCAACTGAAAGATCTGTCATCTTGGGCTCGATTCGGATCCTCACTATGCTGGCTTCAAAGTCTGCAACGAATCTACACTATCTGCTGCCCACATCAAATCAAGTGGCAAACCGAATTACACAATTTTTGATTGCAAATGACGAGGAATTAATAGGCGTCAGCCTCGAATACTTGTTCCAATACAGCCGACAGTCTGTCTCTTTCGGCCAGCATTTACTGGCGTTGCATGAAGGTGCGGACATAGGTATCATGGTGTCATTGCTAATGACGCCCTGCAAGTTTTTCCGCCCATTACTAGTGCACCAGCAAGATTCCCCTCAGCGCTCCAATTCGATGGACTCACTGGTGCATCAGCATGGCAGCGTCCCTTGCGTGCCTAACCTTACCTCATACCAGCAGCTGGATGAACCCTATCGCTGCTTGGGCTGGCTTAAGGACAAGTTTGAACTGTCAAATCCGAGCAGTGTGTTGTCATTGGACGACATGTACTTGCTGTACGAAATGCGCTTTGGCCATGAAAAAGCACTGCGGATGAAAGAGTTTTACACTGTTCTCAAAATTGCGTTTCCTATCGCTACTGGATCGATTGATGGCTCACCCAGCACGCAGGGCGCTATTCTGGAAGGAACAACTATACGTGGATTACAGGTCAAAATGTGCATCCTTCAGGACGGTAAGTTCAGACAAAGCCCCAGAATCTTTTTGCATCGCCAAACTGAACAGCATGAACAATGTAGGAAATGAGCTCATGTGCCAGTGGACAAACTGCTCTCAAAGCTTCGATGATGAGCAGCTCTTACAAAGCCACGTTTTGCACGACCATATACCTTCAGCATCATCATCCAGCAACTGTATGTGGACAGATTGCGACAATGCATTCAGAGATCCAAACGAATTGTCCTTTCATGTAAAGAGCTCCCATCTACCGGGGTTTACTGATAACTCGGACATACAAGGCGTGGCATTAGTTGCTGCTCAGCTACTGAAGATCCTTTCTCGTAACCCTAACAGCCACGTTTGTTTCATGCCGTACGAGCAGGAGTTGGTCATGATGACCAGGAGACGGCCCAACTTGACACCATTTATTGAAGCCATGTTTTCTAATTTTCGAGTAGCCTCTTCCTCCTCTTCGTCATCTGCATCATCAGCAACAACGTCGCCCAATAACCATTCATAAAAATGCATACATGTAAAAACTGCACATACTTTTTTAATCTGCTCAAACCCTTTCAGTAAGGCTTATATATTTATGTATATCCAATGAGTAATACGTCTACTCGTAATAAATTAACGAGCCTCACTCTGTTGACCTGATATTGTTGATGATAAGACCCTGTTTAAATGGCCTCAAATCAGAACATGTAATACGTAGTGATGGGATGGCCACTCTTGCAACGATCTCTACGACAAGAGGTCGTATCTTGGACGAGTTTTCTTTTGTTTGCTACATTTTTGGATGCGCGCCAACTCTAGATTTCTTTTGGCTATATGATTTTATGCAATTTTCCTTCAAGCTTCTTTTTGGCTGCTGGAACAGTGCACCGGCATAGTCATGATCTTGGTGCTTATAAAGTATGTACGGACAGTGTTATTGTCTACCAAGGGCCTTATTAAAATCAAAAGTATGAATTGCACCTGAAAACAACAAATTTGGCTCCGCTGATGAAAAAGAACAACAACAACATTGATTGTTCATACAGTCGTACCTCCCCTTTATTCAACTTGCAGTCGCGTAGCGTCTTGTAATAGTAAATGTTATTGTCTTGCTTCTCTGCGTAAAAAAAGGCCAACCATGTACGTAGCGAGCACTTGACTGCAATTGACCCTGCAAAATGCAGCCGCTAAGCTTTGAAAAGTGGTGCATTGTGTGAAATCAGCACTATGGATATACAGAGAGCCTTTATTAGGCGCATTATATTCAGCAAGTGCCTATCTGTTATACGGGGCCATTGCTCATGATATATGCACGTTCCTTGATCAAAATTTCGGCATCTGATTTTTAGCCATCCGCAACCTCTCTCCACAATATAGGGTCGCTTTACCCAATGCAGAATACATACACATTTTTCCCTCTATTTTTATTTATTTATTTCTTTACCCCCACCTCCCCCCACCCCACCCCTCTTCTTCTTTTTCAACACTCTCAAACAAACATGGCTTCAGCAAAAGCTGTCCAGATATCCAAAGACATAGATATCGCTCGTTGCAGCGGAAACTGGGTTGTGATACCCGAGTTGGCACGACGATACAAGAAATACTACTCTGAAGGAATTGGCAAGTTGCAAACGTTTCTCAACCGTCCTCATTGACAACGGCGTGTATGCGCATATCATTAACGCTTAAATCTAGTGCTGGAGCAAACTGTGCTGGCAGAAATCAGTCTAATCCAAATAATCCAAAATGCACGCTCAAACAACTCTACAAACTATCGCACCGATGATCCGTACCATGTCAGCATCGAGGGCCGTCTGGATCCAAGCCTAGTCAAGCCAATCCAAAACCAACTCATCGCTGCCATCCAAGTACCTGATCCGAATGACATCCATGCAACTCAAAAAGAGGTAGGTGTATACGACGTCCGACATCATCAGACACATGGTGCTCACCTACGCTTGTCTTGCAGTTTGCAAAGATCGTCTTGGCTAGATCCTACTTTGAGTGTGGCGAATACGAAGCGGCCATAAACATCATTGCCCAGCTCTCGTTCGAGAAGGAACATGTAAGTCAGGGCTACGGCTTGGTACTGTTTTTGCAAGCAAGAGCCATCAAAGGTTTGTTTGAAGATCCAGGCTTGTTTTTTCATTCATCGGACTGATTGATCATTTACATAGCCATTTCGTACGAATTGACTGGGAATGAGGAAACTGCCATTCAAATATACGAAGGTGTCGAAGCATTGATATCAGAGAGCACGGCTGTAAAATCCAAATCGCTGATTGAATGGTCAGAGGAATCGTTATATAGAGCAACTCTCTTGGGATTAAAGGAAGAGTAAGTTTTTTTTTTTGAGGGAGAGATGGGGATATGTCTAAAGTGTGATTTTTTTTTATTGCCAGTTCTCCGGTGAGTACCTCCTCCCTATTGGAATTCATGCGACAGTATCAGAAAATCACAACTCTTCAGCCGACAATTTGGCGCATACAAAAGCGAATGACCGTAACACGCCACTCGCTCCAATACGTATCGCTCATGTATCGCCAAGGCCGGTACTGCCTTCCTGCAGCAAACTTCACAACAACAACAACAACAACAACAACAACAACAACCGAAGATGGCGAAATCGATCCACAGCTATCAAGACACATGTTTATCATCGAGCAATCGCAGCTGCACACAATTTACGAAAAAATGTTGTATCTCGACGTCCCGCTACCAAAGGCAGGCCAAGTGAACGAGCGTGTGCTGGATTTTGTCGATCAATTCGCGAGCGATTTTGAGCTGATTGGTACCTCTGCGCATGATTTACGAGGTTTTGTGGAAGCGCTAGATAGAGCATCTCAGCGAACTTTCAACTCGCCACTGATAACCCGCCACTTGTTTCTTGCTTTGGTACGTTTGGGGGAATTTGAAGAGGCCGAGCATGCACTTCAGTCATACCTCTACTTGGTGGGGTTAGTGTCCCATGGCTGGAAGGAAACGCACCGTGATGGAGCAGCGCTTGCGACTGATAAAGCTGGCCTCAACATGCCCGTGCCTGTAGCCCGTCCAGACATCAGCACAGACGAGTTGGAGCAAACCTTGCCTGAAAGTCGTGAGTCCATTGTGGGGGATATCTCTGCCATAAAGAGTTCCGAGAAAGAGGAGATTGGGGACACGCTTCATGTACTAAACACTGCTATTAAAATGTACTGCAACGATCTGTGTCGAGGTGTGGATGCTGTTGAAATGGCAGAAATTGCAAAGGAGCTGTTTCAAAAGCAGACCAAACGAGATCGCACGACCTCGTTATTGAAAATTGGCGCCGATGTGTACCGCTCTGTGGGCGTTGCGTATGGACTATTAGGATACCAAACGTTTGACCCAGAGTTGAGGCCGAGCTACCACGAAAGGGCTCTCCACTATCTCAAGCGTTCGGCAGAGCTGAATAGTCAGTCTTGGGAAATCAACTACCAGCTGGCGCTTCAACAGGCAGAGATGCATGATACAAGACAAGCAGTACAATCCATCACCATTGCTATTCAGCGGAACCCTACTCACGTTACGCTGTGGCACTTGCTCACGCTACTGATCTCTTGTCCCGCCCAGAATGACTACCAACATGCGCTTAAAACCTGCGAAATGGGCGTACAGCAAGCTCCTGAAACAAGCGACGAAGACTATGCTGATGCTGAACAACACATGGTGTACCAAATGACGAGGACTTTGCTTCTGCAAGCGCTGCACGGACCCGACGTAGCACTAGAGTCTTCAGAGACCTTGTTCGCTTCTTATCGTAAAATTGCCATCCCTGAAGCTTCAGTGAGCTCAAATTCCGAGTCTACTTATGGCGGTGCACATAATGGTATGATTATCTCGGGCTCGTTGGGCAACCTAAGCGAACTGAATACAGCGAGAAGAGGTAGGAGTGCAAGCAGCAGTATGGTACATCATCCCTCCAGCGTTAATGTTGTCGCATCCACCTCCACCGGCAACCTGGGATCTCGATCGCACGACAATGTGCATACAACCGGCAGTGAAACCAGGACGCTGACTGCTGGAAGAGCGCGATCTGCCTCCAACCTAACTGTTAATCCATCGCCATTGGGTCCAGGTTCAAGTGGAAACCAGTTGTTGACGGTGCCTGATGAAGATGGAAGAGCGCAATTACAACAGCAGCAGCAACAGAACCACCACCAACAACACCACCATCATCATCACATACATGGGCTACATCTATTTGGCTCTAGAGGCTCAAGTAGCCGCTCCAAAGTGCCCCATGACAATAGCATCTATAACACTGCCAGTGCTTCCTTGACGTCGAAAGGAAATCTCAGTAACCAGTCTCTGCCTATCTCGCCTTATGGTAAGTGTGTGCCATGCAAGTCGTAAAGTTTTGATACTAAACCTTGTCAATTTAGATCTCAAGAGCATTGCAGGCAATTCTGTTGCGTCTCTGCAGAGCCTTTCGCCCTCTGTCGTGAGCATCCAATCCATCTTGCAGCCCAATAACGTCCCAAGCAAGCCCAGCACTCGCACCGTTCAAAGAAAAGAAAGATCGGATCGGATACTGTCGGATCTATGGCTGCTCACTGCTAAAATTTTCATCAAGCTGGGAAAACTAGATGAAGCACGCAAAGCTGTGGAGGAAGCTGAGAACATCAACTGGATTTCCAACCCCCAGGTATGGTGTGTATTGGGTCAGCTCCTGCAGGCTGAAGGCGACCATGAGCAAGCTCAGGCTGCATTCCAGAAAGCGCTTGTCATTGATCCTCATGACGTTCCTTGCCGTGTATGGCTTGCCAAATCACATTTAGCGCAAGGAAGTCAAGAGATGGCAGAGGGCATGTTGGATATGATGACCAAATCAAATGGCTGGGATTGTGCCGAAGCATGGTAAACATTCAACACGGTACACGTATGATATCCTCGATGCTAACTGTATACGCCATCATAGGTTTCTTCTGAGTGAGATATATAAAAATACGGATAGACTAGATCGAACAAAAGCTTGTTTATTTTATGCTTTAGAATTGGAATCTACTACGCCTATTCAGCCATTTTCAGTTCTTACTCGTTATATATAAAGCACTGAATTTGTATAAATAACGTCTATCATTGCTGCAAATGCGGGCTGCGTGGGGGGGGGGGTATTGATGTACGCAGCTTTTTTTTTTGGACTAGAAAGTTTGACCTGGATCTTGTTGATTACTGCTTTCGTTGAAATTCAACTTTCCCATTTCATTAAATGCGCGAGTAAAGAAGGGTCGGATCTCGTTGATTTCCATGAGAGAGAGATTGTTCATACCGAGCCATTTGTCGTCAAGCACGTCCAGACCAGCTCTCGATTTGGCCTGTCTTGTTTCTCGAAGATCCTTCAACAGTTTTCTGATCTGCTCTGCATTTGGAATGTCGTCTGAAGCTCTAGCAAAAGATCGTCAGCATAATGTGTGTATTTCTAAAACTGCTGCGTTTCATACGTTTCCAGCAACATTTGTGATAACTCCATATAATGAAATGGCAATTTACTGAATTCTTCGTTTTTTTCCTCTTCTTCCTGCCTGTTTTTCAAGTACTCTATACGGCACAAGTTATTCAAAATGATCAAAGGAAGAAAAAAAGTAGCAAGCAACACTTGCCAACATTGAGCCAGTCAGGACAAACAATGGAGCATTTATCGTTCTTCTTCATCAGCAGAGCAAGCCATATAGGAACCTCGATAGATAGAGGTGGCTGGAAAGGGCCTATTTTACCCTGTAATCGAGAGTGTCAGAATGGACCGCGTCAGCGAGTTGATGTCTATCCTACATCCTACATACCTGAATAAAGCTCATTTTTACAAATTTCACTTTGGGGATGATGCGGATCTTTTCGTTTCCAGCGATAAACTCGATCTCGCTTGGTGTAAACGAAGCATGATGTGTACGTGGCAATGCCATTTTTTGCGGCCTGCAAGGAAGAAATGCATCGTTTCTGGGACTACAGGGAAAAAGGCAAATAGGTCACCCAAAACTTTCCAATAGACTGCTCAATTGTATCAGCTCAGATGATGGCTCAGATTTCACCTTTGTCTCTTTTTTATGGTGCATTTGCCACAGGAGCATGATTATCAAATGGTGCCCATGCACACAAGCCTTTCCAGGGCCATAAGACAAAGGGGATCACTGGAAGCAAACAGTGCGGCTGGGCTATCGATGCATTCACCGTTTCACTTTACTACCAAAAAGTGGCGCTGGTGGCATTATGCTTCCACTCTTGTTTCTGTTGTTATATGCGTAGAGTTCATACTGCTTGTAGTCAGTATGGTGCTACTAGCTCTGTCTTCAAATCCAATCACCTTTCGTAATAGCTTAACCGGCCATCATCTCTACTCTGCTCAGTACTAACCTTTTTTTTTTTTGTTTATTTATTTTCTATATCAATGTGCTAGAGATTCAAAAGTATCCTAGATTACACTATCAGCCCCTCGACACATCAATGCCAATTACACTAGCGTCGGATAGCAATGTATATCACGTTACAAAAGAATTTGGGCCTGCTACAATGGGTGGCATGGGCACGGTACTAACAGCCATGACTCAAGCACAATTGCGCACGGGCAGAATACAGCCAAACATCGTGCTACCGTTTTACTCATTTCTCAAGAAACAGGAGCAATATACCATCAAAAAAACGGTCGACCTGGTACTCACATTTCGAGATAATGGTGGACAGCCTCTGAATGTCGAATTCCGAGTGTCTGAAATGCAGTATGATTTTGAGCCGATATCCAACTTCAACAGCCTCCCCGACGAGGACAAACAGGCTGCTATAGCGGCGAGCCAGACCAAGCCCAAAGTCAAGGTGTATTTGATTGGGCCTGGCAAAAGTGAGCCTTTGCAAAAGGCATTCAGAGCAAGCTCCATCACGCAGATCTACTCGTCGCCAAAGGGATTGCCCCAGGAATGGAAGGACCAGTACTTTACAAAAGCAGCCGCATCGTTTTTGGTCTGGAGAGCCGCAGGAAAACACGAGCAGTCGCTATTTGCACCCCTCAGTTTGCAGCAGCCCAAAGTTGATGTTGTTCATTTGCACGGTGCGACAAACGCCTATGTGGCAAAATTCCTGTCCGAATACGAAGGCCAATTAGGACCCACTCCTCCTGCAATCATCTATACAATGCACGACTACTTGGACGAATTACAATATACGAATACACTGCCCAACGTAGAAAAATTCCTCAACACTCCCCGAGATGGCAAGAGTCTGGAATCCACAGTACACGATGTGCTGGAGCCCTACATGTTTGGCAGTGACAGAGTGTTCATGTCTCCACTGGCAATCGACATTGCAGATACAGTGACATTTGTCAGCCAAACCATGGCAAAGGACATGGTGGAAGGAGAGCTCGAGTTTTATCTAAAGGAAGTCGCAATGGAGAACATTTTACGAAAGGCCGAAAACGAGCAGTTTTACGGCGTAAGCAATGGCATCGATTTCGGTGGCAGCATCAACCCTTTTACCGAAAGCAAACTTAGCGACGCGGGTTTGCAGTACTCTGACTTTGCACGATCCTTGATCAACCAAAAGCTGGATCTGGCCAACGACATGGCAGATGCCGCCTCAGCAACAGTGTCTAAACATTGGAGCCTGTCCTCTTTTGACGCTGATTATGTGATCAATTCGAAACAGAAGGCAAAGCAGTTCTTGGTAGACCAAGGCATACTGAACGTGGCTGATTTAAACCGCCCACTTGTGTTATTCGTTGGACGTTTTCAATACAACAAGGGCTTGGAAACATTCAAAGAAGCTGCTCGACTATTCAAGCTACATGACATGAAGTTTGCCATCATTGGACAGCCCAACAATTACCCCTTAAACTGGGTAAAGCGATTAGCTGCTAAAGATGCAGAGAACATTGTGTTGATTACACATACCAGCGAGCAACAAAAATGGTTGATCTTCTTTCGAGCGGCAGCGGATTTTGTATACGTGCCTAGTATCACGGAAAGTTTTGGCCTTGTGGCAGCTGAGGGCCTATTGTTTGGCTCATCAGTCATTTCAACAGGTGCAGGCGGGTTGGGCGAGTTCCTCGTAGATCGTCAAGTAGATGTGGACGCGCCTATAGAAATCGTGTCTGAACGTTTGGTAGAGAGTCATTATCGATCCAACGCGTACTTGTTTGATTCGTTAGCAACGACTGGAGACATGCAATTATCCCAAGCTGTCTTACAGGCTGCTACTGACTATGAACATATGCGAAGAATACCAGCTTTGCATGAGACGTACGTATTAAGAATGATGCTGAGTGCTTATAGCTTGGGCTGGGAAAGAGCAGGCCTTGAGCAAGGACCTGTTTATGATTATCTGCGTATATACCAACAAGCTATCTACGATAAGCGAGCGAAAAGTGCTTTTGATCTGGATGAGGATGATGATTAGCAGCTTAATGATAACAATAACAATAATAGTTAAAAGTGGAAAGTGTCCATCATTCTATGTTTTTTACTACTTGAAATATTTACGCACGATATATAAAAACCTACTAGAGAAATATCTAATTTTTAGTTATTAGAGAAATAGTTGATCATTCTCCCCCTCCCCCACTTTGTCAAAACTGTTTTTTTCTATGTTTTAGAGCTTAACAATTACATTGAGGCTCCATCTCATCTACTTTGCTTCAATTTTAGTAGCAGGCTCCTTCTTTTCTATTCCCAAAAATTACTACTCTTTTTTAAAATGCTACAAGAGACTTTTTTGTCCTGTACAACCATGCGCATTTGAAATTGACATTAAGCAAAGTACAAAAAGCAGGCTAAAAAAACTATAATATTTGAAACTTGGAGAGATTGTGTCTCCAATTTGCTAAAATAACAATTTATTAGAAATGAAGGTGTAACAAGATGGAAAAGTGTGAATTAAAAAGGTAAAAGCGAATAGGCTTTTTTGGTCTTTCCCTCTCTCTTTCCCTCTCTCTCTCTCTCTCTCTCTCTCTCCTCCACGCTTTTGCTGAAAGGGAAAATATGAATTTTGATCATTTACCAACATTAGAGCCAAAGGGCGA
This sequence comes from Parasitella parasitica, assembly GCA_025201805.1. NCBI lineage: Eukaryota > Fungi > Mucoromycota > Mucoromycetes > Mucorales > Mucoraceae > Parasitella > Parasitella parasitica. Next base: position 74,839 of record MU619324.1, read on the forward strand.
CCGTTTTTCCAGACAAGGAGCAAGCAATAATAGAGATTTTTTTAGCAGTAATTCTTCAGCTGAGCGAGATGAAGAAGGACCCTTAAAAAGTAGGTCTTTAGTTTGGCTGTGTGGCATACGCCGATAACATAATATACATAGACTTCTTCTCTAGCAGAAAATTACCCGCACTTGACTCATTATCACAGCAGCAGCAGCAGCAGCAGCAGCAAGATGATTATATTCGTATCAAACTCTCGGGAATGTCCGTATGTGTTTCACCAGATTCCCCTCGTGGCCAAAGTATGCTAGAACGTGTTTCTGCAAATGAACACTTTCCTTCTTCTACTAGTGCTATGAAACCATTTGACCCTGTAAGGCCAAGCACTCCATTGAGGCGAATCATTGAGGATAATAACGGACGTCGACATTCTATAGCCAATATGGATTCAAATCGACAAAATCATGGTTGGTATTATAAGACTATACATAATATTAATGTATGGCATAATTAACCTCACAAATATAATACTATGATACTGTAGCAACCATGTCTTCCACGTTTCATCATCACTACAATCATAAGCAACATTACCATCACCATGCATCTTTCCCTGGGCACTATTCAGCACCATCTAGCCCACCGCTTCAACCTACATCAAGGACAACACCGTATACAGCAACACCTCTCCAAAGCATTCACTCCACTCGACGAAATTCAACTGCATTAATCCATCGTAAAAAAAGTACCCTAGAGACTAGACGCATGTCGCTTGTAAGTTGGGGGGGGTTTTTTCTGCCTTTTTTAAATTGTATCTTGTCTAATTATCTATATAAATGTAATAGAATAATCAACAATATTCTCGGAACAGCCATATGGGGAAACCCGCTGAGGAGGAGCACATCAAAGACGATATGGAAGGTCTATATTCAAGAAGTCCAGAGCTTCGCATCAGCCACAAATTAGCAGAGCGAAAGAGAAGGAAAGAAATGAAGGATTTATTCGAGGAATTAAGAAACGCATTGCCAGTGGACAAAACTCTCAAAACCAGTAAATGGGAAATTCTGAGCAAAGGTTAGTATATGCAGAAATCAAAACAGTAACTCGTATTAAAACCCCATCTTGCGCACACAGCTGTCGAATACATATCTTTATTAAGAGATAGAGATCAAAACATGGAGCGAGAGTTGATCTCACTTAAGCATCAACTGGAGGATTTGAAAAAATAAAATTCTACACACTTGGAGCAAAATATTTTGGCATGGATTCCCAAACAGTTTCAGGTTTGTTCCAGTAAATAAACTGAGAGCAGATCCTTTGCTTATCTGCAGGAACAAGAGAGAAATGTCGCTCTAAGCCTTTCTCTTGACGCATGAAAAACGCATCTGTCTTTCTCAATCGGGTTGCAGGGCAAAAATCATTTTTTCCGTCTCCTGTATACGCAATCTTTTTGAGAGACCCGCCACCACCATACCGTTCGATGATCTGATCCAACTCCTTTCCTTTGCAGATATTAAGTGAACATAGATTCTGGCAATTATGCTGTGGTGCAGAGGCAGAGATATAGCGTTGAACCCGAAGTCTTCCCTGGCCATCTTTGTAGCTTGGATTTGTAACTATTTCCGTGACACAGTCGCTCACGTTGTATGCCTTATGGATCGCAATACAGTTAGAATATAATAACACCCTCCCTCTCTCTCTCTTTTTTTTTTTTGCTTACATTTAGGATTGTTTCGATATAAAATGTATTTGCGTCTGAGAGCAAAATGACAGGTACATTTCTTGATTTCAAATCCATCAGCACATTGCGCATCTCTTCCGTCTATCAAGAGTGTGAAAACGGCTGTTTTGTAGCGCAATATACATTACTTACAAATGGAATGTTACTCAGTGCGGCAGCTATGTCATCAATGGTAAATCCAGCCTCTTGTAATCTGCATAGAGCATGGTCCCTGTATGTAAATAAATAGATCAGTAGAAATGTTTTGGGTTTATTTAAAACCACTCACATTAGATCTGTCCATTGAATTTCAAGTCTTTTGTCACACACTTCTTGCCAAATCTCGGGCGAAAGACTATGAATGGTCCAATAGTCGCTGTCCTGCTCAATAAGCGACCTTGATAACAGACTGTGTAAAAGATCACTGGGATTCCCGAGATGTCATTCCGTTTGAAACTTACCAGTCAAAATCAAATACAGCTATATTTTCCACTACCATAAAAAGGAAGAAGAAAACGAAAACGAAACAAAGAGAAAAAGAGAAAAAGAAAAGATGGACTAAAATAAAATCACAACTTATGCGGTTCTTTTTATACAATCCATAATACGATGAGTCTACAGCAGCATGTGTCATCTTGCATCTTTGAAAGCCAGTTGCTCTCTACTTGCAACTTTTTTTTTTTTTTACGGTACCCTTCTTTGTAACATACAAACCAACCAAAAGCCAATTCGATTGACCGTGGAGAAACTTTATCGTGGAATAATGTCTGTTCGTCGGAGCCCAAGGAAAACGCACGTTGCTGCCGTTGCAAAAGACGAAATGTCCTCAATCACAAATGTGAAACGACCCATCAAGCAAGACCCAGATGCGGCATTTGCATCCATTAAAAAGACCAAGATACAAGCCGTCAAGAAAGAAGAAAACCCAGGACATGGCACATTGCTTTCAAACCGCAAAGATACCATGGAACCACCTCCAAATTGGAGCATAGTCTATGATTTATTAGAAGCACTACGCCAAAGGGAAAAGGCGCCAGTGGACACCATGGGATGTGAGAGGTTAGCGGAGAAGACGGCTGCGCCAATTGTCCAGAGATTTCAGACGCTAGTTGCTCTTATGCTATCATCACAGACAAAGGACACTGTGACCAGTGTGACAGTACGAAAATTACAAGCAGAGCTACCAGGAGGCCTGTGTCTGCAAGATATACTCGATATAGATGTAATGACGTTGAACAGCATGATCGCCAAAGTCGGCTTCCACACAAAGAAGGCGTCCTACCTCAAACGCACAGCTGAAATACTACGAGACCAGTATAATGGAGACATTCCAGACAACATAGACAGTCTAACATCGCTACCAGGAGTTGGGCCGAAAATGGGATACTTGACATTGCAAGTAGCGTGGAACAAGAATATGGGTATTGGAGTAGATGTGCATGTTCACAGAATATGCAATCGATTGGGCTGGGTCAAGACAAGCACGCCTGAAAAAACTAGGGAAAGCCTTGAATCTTGGCTGCCAAAAGATAAATGGAGAAGCATCAACCCAATTATGGTGGGTTATGGACAGATTGTATGTTTGCCTAGAGGTCCCAGATGTGATATCTGTCCTGTGAGTCAATACTGTCCATCGTCAGAAGTAAAGAAAGTTGTCAAGAAAATTAAAAAGGTTGAATCCGTCTATTTTAAAGACAAAGAATTGTAGTATGTAGCTATTAAAGGATAATTTGATTTAGAAAATACATTTGCTGGACACTGCTGTCATAAGTTGTGAATTAGACGGGAATTTAGAGGAATGAGTAGACAATTAGTTTCGTTCGTAATCTTCATACAAAACTCGCAAATTTTTGTATTCCTTATCTTCTTTTCTAATATTACATATATACATTCAATGGAGTCCTCACGAAAGAGATTACTGGATCTACTAATTTTGAAAAAAGAAGAACTAAAAAATAAAAAGGCAAGAAAACAGCAAAGTCATCCAACAAAAAAAAGAGCTGTGGCAGATGCACAACCTGAGCAACTTGAGAAAAGTACCTAATATACTAGAAATGCTCTACGATATGCGTGATCTCAGTACTGATTGTGCATTCGTATAGAACAAGGATCTCTTAGGAAGGAACAAGAAGGTAAGCAGGAATCGACCAGTAACCCAAGGAAGGAGGAGGAGGAGCGCCAGAAAGAAAAAGTTATAAAATCAGATGCAACTGTACCAGAGAGCGGTGAAATGCAGCAAGAGAAGCAGAAAGAAAGCACCAAAAAGAAACCAGACAATAAAGCTATTAAAGATCAATCATCATCGGATATTTCTACGGGAACAGAGCGTGATAGTAGTGATGATATCTGGATTCAGGGCAAAGACAAAGAAAAAACTATTCATCAGCAGGGCCACGAAAAACAAGAGCTTGAGCAAAATCATTCCGCAGAGGAAAGTAGGAGCAAAATTGACAAGCCAAACAAATCTGAGCACCAAGAAGAACCAGAACAACACAAAGAGAAACAAGAGCATCATCAACAGAGTGATCATCAACAGAAACAGGGTCAGCATGAGGAGCACGAGCAAGACAAGCATCAGGAAAACAAACAGCAACATCAACAGGAGAAAAAACCTGACGAGCAAGACAAGAAGCAACATGGGCATGACGAGCAAGTAAAACACGCTGGGACGGAACAAGACACTATGCAAGAGGAACGTGCAAAACAGAAGGATCAGAAAGACGCTCGTCCAGCACAAGATGATACTGCTATCAAGCAACAGCATAATACCGAACAGCCATCAAACGAGTTGTCATGGCAACCAGATCAGGCACCATCACTGCAATTTACAGAGGGCAATTTACTTCAGACTGAGGAGCAATTTAATATGGATCAAGTAAAAACGGCTGCTGTAGAATCATTTTTCGAAGGTTATGGTATCGCAGCAGGACATGCCGAAGATGAATTTGGAGGTTTAGGCTTAATTGGCGTATTTGAAGAAAGTAGTGCAAGCTCATTAGACGCTTCATGTAGACTGAACATATTGGCCATTATATCTGTTTTAATGCTTTACTACTTTTTTATACATAAAAAATAAAGATTTGTAGCTAATCTCTGCTATGAGGTGGCTCAACAGTTGTTGCATCGCTGTCTTTCAAATGAGGTACATGCCTTGCGTTACTTGCTGCTGTTCCATTATCGACTTCGTTCGGTACTTGTCTAAATCCTGTTGCACTATAAGGCTCAACAGTGGGAGATGACAATGAATCAGACGCAGCTACACTATCATTTCCAGAGTAAAATGCTTGTTGTGGATAAATAGTCGTTACAACATCGTCGTAATATCCTCCCCCATCCTGGTAATGCTTGGATTCTCTGCCATCGCCTTCTCTTTCTCCTATATGGGCTAACGGTGCAACTAAATGTCTTGGTGCTGGTGATAATGATGTGATGCCTGTAGCACCAGCGCCTTCGATACCAGCAGAAGAATGACGCTGATGACCTCTGTAATAGGAATCATCATCATCATTGACAAGATCGTTTTTCTGTTGCTCTCTTTTTCTCTTTTGTGATCGACGCATAAAGAAAAACACCAAGCCTATGCCGAATTAATTTTCATGGTGTGTGTATGTATATATACCAGTCTAGAGAACTTTACCAATTAATGCAATAAAAGCAACACCACCAACGACACCACCTACGATGGCACCTATATTTACTTCCCCGTCCCCTCCACTGCCGCTGTGATCTGCTCCTGATTGATCATTACTGTTGTTATTATTGTTGGTGCCCTTATTTGTTGGATACAGCGTTGAATCGCTCCCAGGGACCGACGAATAGCTTGGTACATATGAGTACGATGTAGCTGTTTGGGTATAAACTACGGTACCAGCCGCAGTGATGGTAATATGAACGACACTTGTAGCATCAGCCTGCCGTTTAGCAATTGAGACTGGCTTCGTCGGTGACAAGACACGATTCTGACCAAAAATGTCAGCAGATGTAAAATGAGCGATATGTTCCTACCATTGATTATTTATAGCTGATCAATAATATAAAAAGGAGAAAGAGAGCCAAGATAAAGAAAAACTTTCATTTTTAAAGTTGTCATCTAATTGCTTTCCCCTCCCCCGCCCCCGCCCCCCCTCCCCAATGCTTTCTTGGAAACTCGGATATGTGATTCATCGGAGCCACTCCGTTTCAGTGCGGAAGTAGTGATGTTTGTAAACCGAGGTAGATAATCTTTTGCATACATTACACAGCTCATTACATCTCGATTCAATGAGACTGGTTGCTATGAAGAAGTAATGAATTCCTTTCTACTTGAAAAAAAAAAAAAAAAAAAAAAAAAATTGTTGGCCATCTGCTTCTATAAATAAGAAAGGGTGATTCTGTGCAACTGTAAACTGAAACCAGCGCATTCACTTGGCATCTGGATGATTGGCATTTATTAATTAAAAAAAAAGGTAGTTGCTGTTCTGTATACAGACCTTTCTTTTGAAATTTCATGTAAATTTCTAATTAAATATGATATAATACATGTTTTTGGACTCAATTCAAATGACAAAGGTCAAGAAACTTTGGTCAATTGCTTTGGATTGTCTTGGCAAACTGTCCATCTTGTGCAAACTGTTGTGGGCATGCAAACATGTAGTTTTTGCAAAAAAAAAAAAAAAAAATCTTTTCTGTTAGCCAGTGTGCATGCAAACGTCTGAAATACTTTTCATGTCTAAATGCAAACATTCTTGCATTAAGGTTACAAATCCAACAATAGCGTCGTTGTAACTGTATTTGAAATAATCGTGTAGCAACAAATGTCACAGTGTTACAAACAAAAGACAAGCGACCGGTGTACAACAGAAATCACGGGTTTGATCAAGATTAAGAAAGCACTTTTAAGCTTATCAAAAGATATCGTTTGCACACGTGCCCTCACGCACCTTGGAGTTTAACGACTAAAAATTAGCTTTATTGCTGTATCATTGCATCTCGCTTTCTTCAAATAGTTGTCTTTCCATTGTTTCGTGTCGCAAATTATAGGCCTCTGCAAGTATCTAAATAAAGAAATTAAACGACGATCCATTATCAACATTATAATAGCTGCTTACAGGCTGCATGTCCATACAAGGCAGACGAAGTAGCATGGTCCGGATTTCGGATTGCTCAAGATCTTCTAGGTTCTCTCTGGCATTTCTTAATATAGCTAAAGAAAGAGAGTCAATATTCCACTTTCAAATCGAGCGTTTTCTGCTGAATTTACCAAGACAAACAAAAGGGTGGAATTCTAACGGATCAGGCATTGCAAAATAAGAGTCTAATCGAGCAAATGAGATGTGAATCCAACAGCCAAAAAAAAAAAAAGCACACAAATTACCCCATAACCGAACAAGATTTGCAAATTTCATCTCTTTCGATAGCAAATATTGCAGCCAAGATGTTGTGAATTCATTCAGATCGACTTCTTCCTCTTCAAAGTAATTTCGTCTGGGAGAGTAGTACAAGAATTAGTTGGTTGGAGATTACAAGACATCACGCGGTTCGAGAGAAATACTCACAAATCTGGTAAAACGTATCGAAAAAGCGTCATGAAATTCGCAACATGCTTTTTCACCGTATTACTGGTATCATATTCATCCACTGTATATTTAAAAAGCATCAGTTATCTAGTATTACATTGCAACACTTGTCAAACTCATACCAATAGCCTGCATCAATCTTTCAAAGCAAAAATAAGCATCACACTCCTTTTCAAGTGTATATATAAACGGTGCACTCAACGTAATAAGAGCAGGGTGATATTCTACATCTCGATTTGTGTTTAAGAATGCTGTAATAATATTTGTAAATCTTTCCGCGTAGTGTTTGCCGGCTAACTCAGGTGTTCGTAGTTGATATCGAGACACTTCGCCCCGAACTTTCCTAGCTAGATCTGGATCAGTTTTGTCGATTTGATCGTATTCTTCACTTCTGGCCTTGGAACTGGTCAATTCTTTGGCTGTTTATACAAGCATTTTTAACATCAAGCTTTGCTCAAAATGTCATACTAAACACATATTTACATCGATCTGCTTGCTCTACACCCAGGAGAAACTTCCAAACTTCCTGAATTTACCAAAAAGACATATTAGATTTACTGCAGCAGAGGCAAAGGATATTTGTTACCCCGCGTAATTCATTAGGAACACCATGTCGAGCTAATATCCGCAGTCTTTCAAGATCTACATAGACTTCAGATTGCAAAATTTCATTGAAATCGTTCAATATAGACAGGGCTTCATCTTGCTGCATATTATTTTGATATAATTGCTGTCTTTGTCGAGTAACGTTAGACTGAAGTTGAAGCATACGGTGTATAGCGGAAGAAATTTACTGTCAAGGGAAAAAGAAAGTAAGAAGAGATAAAGAGAAAAAAAAAATTTGACTCCTGCTGAGACAAAGAACAAGAAGAAACAGGGACTTTTAAAACCATTCAATTCAATGGAAAAAATATCGGACGGGAGAAGGTAAATTCAAATAATTATCAGGCTTTTATTTACCCTGTTGTACTACTTGAAGCCTCTTCCGTCGGTCTTTATCCTTGTCATGCCATAAGATCAAGAAAAAAAAAACAGGCTAAAATTGCTCAAATGAATTATCAAGTAAATATTTGTAAACATGCACTATATTAACTGCTGCTTGTCCCTATGCAGAAAATACCAAATTCAACAGACAGGAGCGCATATTTATTGTCGTCTTTAAGCCTTATGTAATCTATGAATATTTCGCGCAACCCCCTCCGCTCCCCCCCCCCCCTTTTTCTCAGAAAGAAATTTATGGTTCGCGAATATGATTCAATTCATGACATAGTAGATAAATGAAATGCGATTAGATTTCATCATACAGACCTAGTTGCTGTGTGGATATATGTTTGAGAACTACCTTTCTCTTTGGAATACCAATACACAACTATCGCTTGCGCAAAGTATCTCTATTTTGAATAATTTATGGACTCTTTAGTTGTTACAATCGACGAAACAAATTTGGGCCAATGAAAATAAAATTTGGTTATTCCAAAATTGAATTGGACACGGATGCGAAAGCGGGACGCGATTGTAGCTTTTCAAGATTTCTTACCTCGTAAAACCTTTTAAGCCGTCAACTTACCAAAGTGAGTCGAGGCAACCACATTGGAGGTGGCGTGTTGTCTTTGAAAGACATTGGGGTGGCCATTACCACTCCAGATCGAAGTGAAAATGATAAAACATTCTTTTGCAGCGGAAACATCACGATTGCACCAAATATTGCAAGTGGTACAATTCAATACTCGGTGGATTCGTTTGGCATTTTCACCTTCGCCGGATGTTTTAAAGCAAGGGTTGCCGATCTACAAGGATTCTGTTTAAAACATGTGATATATTACTAATCTTGGAGGCTTTACGCTCATTTAAATCTCCAAGTAGCAATTCTCCAAGTCTGCCTTTATGCTGCAATTTCCCATATATCTTATTAGAGACGCCGTGTCTAAGATCTTTGAACTTCATGTCGTCTTTGTTGTTGAAGCCATCGCCGTAGATCACAAAAGGCATTTTCTTGTGATCACATCCTTCGAAGCATACCAAACGCTTTTTGCCCCTACTGACACAGATAGAGCCGTTCCTGAATCTGAGTTTAACAAAGCGACCGTTGTGGTCATATCTATTCTTATTGAAGAGAATTTCTTCCCGTATAATTTGGAATGTGTATTCTTTAAATATGGAAGATCATCTCTGTTCTCTCAATATATAGGACACAACGAAATGTTGTGTATATATGTTATTTTAATGTAATTAAGACTTACTGAACATAGCAAAATCTGAAAAATAATCAAAGATGCATAAAACTCGGATATGTTGTAGTTTGACATAAAAGAAAAAAAGATTTTGGCTCAAGGTTGTGTCTTTGTCGCTTAATAGTTTGCAAAGATATCAGAAATTGCATTATACGCCTCTAAGCGGTGGAAAAAGGTAATATTTCAGATTTGGTGATAATTCTTTCATCCAAAAATGAAGTTATACAAAAATGATTTTTGACCCCATATTATGCAGTATCTCAGCTATCGATTCATATTAAGACATACCCAAATTACCTATTAGCATAATGCTTTGCTCCTCAATTGAAAATAGGTGGTGGTGCACTCATTGACAGCAACTGAATAGGCTGTAGATTCAATCTCAGCACTGTGTGTCCATTTGGCCCAAACCAGATTCGCAGTTTTTTTTGCATAGTTCATTGCTGGATATCTCAAGAAAGTAATAGGTATATCGGATATGCATTCTAAATGTTTTATAACAATAAATAAATTCTGCATCCAGCCATGTAAATTACAAGGCTATTCAAACATATTTTCTTATTACCAATTTTCAAATATTCAAAAAACGCCCTTTTTGATAGTTTTTGAAAAAAATCAAGCATATGTTGAGCAAATTCAGCTCTATAAAGTTGACCAAACAAACCATCCTGTCAATATCTACACGTCAATATTTTGTTCAAGACTGTAGCTTTAGTATTTCTGCCAAAAATTAAAATTTTGTCTCGACCAAAACCAATCAACATTTTTTCGTCCCTAGACTTACAGGGCCAAAATGGAGCCATTCAAAAGGGTAAAAAACCATACTGTTTTTCGCCATTATCTCGCTCAAACATTGACATTTTTTAACCAAACAAAAACCATTCCGTAGCTATCTTGTAGCTCTATGTTTACATTGCTATATTATGTATCTTTAAATACTATTTTTTGCTTTGAAAATTACAAAAATAAATCAAGCCTCTGCTAAAAACATATGAAAAAATATTTTTTTCGACATATTTATCTAAAAACTTATACATCTAGTAGAGAATCAAGTTTTACAAAGATTTTAATAATAACTAAAGTCAAAGTGGTTTAGTGGTTTTTTGAGAAGCAGGCGGACAAAGTTTAGCGTAAAAAGACAAAATTGGCCCAAGCTTGTCGAATTCGAGCTTAAACACAACATGGTTTATACCAGTAGGTGTACCAAAACGCGCTTTATTACTTTACTTAGAAACTTGAACTTGGTTTAGTTGCAAAATAGGGTACTTGTTATAGGACCATATGCTGTAAAAATTGGAAAATATCTGCAAAATTTGGTTTTGGGAATATCTTGACAGCAAAGATAGATATCGAGAATCGAAAGACGTAGTGAGATACAGTTATCATACCAGTACTTGGATGTGTACTTGCTTTGGACCTCAAATCCGTACCTAAAAATGACCCTGAAGGTTGACCCAAAGTTGAAAAGTGAAAATCGAATATGAGGTTTGGGGTCCAAACAGAGCAAAATGAGAAAAGTGGTGATCAGTGGATGATAGTTGGGTATGTTGTAGAATGGTGTAAAAGAACAGGATTTTGGCTCAAGGTTGTGTGTCTATTGCTTAATAGTTTGTAAAGATATTAGAGATTGCAAATAGATGCCTTTAAGCGGAGAAAAGGGTGATATTTCAGATTTGCTAATATTTATTTCATCCATAAATGAAGGTATATAAACATGGCTTTTTTGAGGCCGTATTATACAGTATCTCAGCTATCGATTAATATCAAGAAATAACCAGATTGCTTATAGAGTTCAAGTTTTGTTCCTCAATTGAGAATAAGAGGTGGACTCATTTACAGCAACAAAACAGGCTGTAAATTGAATCTCAGCAGTGTGTCTCTATTTGGCTCCAAACCAGATTCGAGGATTTTTTGCATACTTCATTGTTACATATCTCAAGAAAGTAATAGGTATGTCGGGTAGGTATACAAAGTGTTTTATGACAATAAAGAAATTATGCATCTTTTCATATACATTACGAGGCTATAAAAACAATTTTTTTTTATTACCAATTTTCAAATATTCCTTTTTTGATAGTTTATTAGTAAAATCAGATGAATTTTGAGCAAATCCGACTCTATAAACTTGTCCAAACGAATCATCATCTCAATACCTACACATGAATATCTTGTTTATGACTGTAGCTTTATTATTTCTGCCAAAACATGAAATTTTGTCTTGACCAAATTGAATCTACAATTTTTCGGCCCTATGACAGAGGGCCAAAATGAAGCCATTCAGAAGGGTAAAAATCGATTCCGTTTTTCGCCATTATCTCCCTCAAATTTTTTTTGTTTTTTACTTTTCTGTTCTCTGGTATATCCAGCGGACTGTGATACATACTCTATTATGCTGCTTCTCGATGTATTGTCGTCTTTCAAAAGACTTGGTATATTTTCATATTGCGCGTAATAGACATCGTTCAGCTGCTTTAGTCCATTCACGCATTTAATATCTTGATCAAGAATCTTTGCGTAGACGTCGAGGGATACGCGATATAGCATATCTATAGTTGGATCGGTGTTTCTTGGAGCCAGATCAATTGATGTAGCTTGATTGGTCATAAATAAACCGAAAGCAGCAAATGGATCTAATTCAGAATCCTGAGAAATGTAATCTTGAATACTATTCTTGTCCATAACATAGCACAAATAAGGAAGAATAAGCTACAAGTTGTAATTGAATCTCTTGCAAGGTTCTTTGGCTTATTCAAATATTGCATCAAGATCAGATCGCGGCATGTCGGGAAGACATCCTACCCAATCTTCTCTTTAATGCAAAATAGAAGAGTAGGTCTGTCCTGGAAATGCTGTGATTTAATAAGGTTTGACACTTCTTGTCAAACATCAGATGTTATGTGAATAAACATTGATTAGGATATATTATAGTATAAATAGAGATCATATTTTATGTCAATAAAAGTCTTCAGTTTTTTAACTAGTTTTATTCAGAAAAAGCATACCATTTACACAGCGTTTTGCTACGCCCTTTGACACTGGCACAGCGCACACTGCTGCTTTCGGATTCCAGGTTGGCGATGTAAAGACCCGCACTTTTTCCAATGAACTATTGGCAATGAAGCCATTTTCTCCAGATATGTAGTCAGTAGAGCCAATTCTTTGTTTGCTAGGGTCGCTTTGGTATCAACACAATTTCCTGCAAAATTTGGTTTTTATGAAATGAAAAAAAAAAAAAGAAAAAAAAAAGAACGATATTGGATATGTTTATTCATAAGCAGTACAGAGTAATTAAAGATACCTTGATTTATTTACAGAAGAATTTGACTAAAATGATATTAATATATAGGTAAATACGCAAAAGAAATTTCGTAATAAATAATAAAGAGCGAGAGGGGGAGGGGGTATAGGTGATTGTTAATGTATTTTACAAATCCTCATCTCGTAGCATATCTGCGTTAAAAAAAAAATCAATAAATAAGGCAGCTTTGACATATCTGAACATTTGAATTGACGTTTACCTGACCAGATGCTATGGTTCATCGAATCCATCAATCCTTCGGATACTTCGGTTGGCATTTCTACATTACCGTCAATGAGGAGCCAAGTCTGTCTTGTAGCAGGACTAAGCGCAGGAAATGGCGAAAACGGGGATAATGCACTGCTGAAAGCACTGCGGCCAGTGCTCTCTATTTCTGAACTAGCGTTGGGCGAAGATGGCACACTGTTTGTACCAGGAGCAACCATAAGTGAAAGTCCACCACCAGAATAAGTGGGGTCATACTGGTTCTCCATTGAAAATGTAGACATTGGAGATGCAGGAACACTTGCTGATCCAGCTGAGACAGGGGACGATAGTTCGGTATTTGCAGAAGTGTTATCAATGACGATACGAGGTACTATGACGGATTTTTTTTTTTTTTTTTTTTTAGTTTAAAGCTGCTGGCTGGCTGGCTGAATAATAAGAAAAGTTACCTGGGGGTGATGTCTTGTTGATACCTGGCGCCATGTTAAAGTAATTAATAGGGCTATCCAGAGTGTTTTTCGTGCCGTGAGCCAAGGTACCAAATTCGAAATGGCTAGCATTAGTGACACCCAATTTCTTTACTTCGTCCTCATCTCGTTTCATCCATAGTTGGCGCACAAATCTTCTTTTTTGTATCTGAGCAAGAAAGAATCCTGCAGCCTTCTCGAGATGATATTCTTGGGTGAGTTGTTCTATCTTTTCTAGACGGGCAATCAACGGATCCAAGCTATTGACAAGCAATTAGAAAAATGCGAAGATAAGCGCGTAGGGGCAGTTCATACGTTAACGATGTGGAGATGTCAATAAAACGATACGACATGATAGTAAGGACACTTGCAAATGGGATGCCTTTGGAGGTTTCCGATCTCAAAATTTCCTGGTGTTCCACTTTACATTAATAAAAGCACCTCTCAATATAAAAGTAAGAAAAAAAAACTAACCTTAAAATAAAGATTGTATTCAAATCTATTTTTTCTCACTTGCTCAACATCCATCTTGCCAAGACATTTGTTGACTCCATAAACGTTTATAAGCCGTTCTTCGGTAGGTTGGCTGCTGTGGCCGCTTTTAGCTCCTGGTGACTTGTTGGATTTGTTTGGAGATCTGCCTGAGGATTTTGCTCCTGGTGATTTAGCACTGGGTGATTTTGTATAGCTTGAAAGGTGTTTGTCAAAGCTTTGATGGCTAGCTTTCAAAATATTATCGACAGTGTGTTGGTCATCATAGATTCTGAAGCGGAAACGGCCAGTGAACTTTCGCAGCAATTTGGCGACATCCTCTTTTTGAATATAACCAGTTCCTTTGGTGTCAATGTCTGCCCAAGCATGCTTAAACCTGCAAATTCAAAATGCTTTGAGTAAACGCAAATATTAGGCATCAGTATGAACTTACATGCGCAGATCAGCTTTAGTAATATTTGTAAAACGGGTTCTTGTTTCATATGCATACTCGAAATTACTGATAATGACCTATTACAAAAAAAAAAAAAAAAAAAAAAAAAAAAAAAAAAAAAAAAAAAAAAAAAAAAAAAAAAAAAAAAAAGCATCAAGAGAATGCCTCTGTTTATAAATACGGAATATATATATACTTACAGCAGTGAATAAATTCATGAAAATATGTGTACAGACAATGTAAAAGATGTTGAATAGAAAGTATGCCCAAAAGGGAGAGCCACAATCGTCTTCAAGATAGTTACTTGATCGATTACAGTTTGGAAACTGAACAGTGTAATCAATAAGGAGTGCATTCCACGCTTCACCGGTAGTTGCCCGTACTAGCAAAAGTAATGCATTTCCATAGTCTCTGAAATTGGAGTGAGGTCCGCCATAGATACCATATTTTGTGAGACCAAAAAACTCCATAAACAGCATTGCAAACAAGCACATGGCTACCATAAAAACTGCAGAGACTTGGATAATAGACGGCATTGATTTGGCGATGGTGTGATAAAGAGTTTGCAGCGAATCAATACCTTCGCCTAAACGAAAAGCAGCCAACACCAGGCAGTATCGCTCAACGCGCAATGTCCATAGATCAGGCAAGGCAAAGCGAAGAATGAGAAGCAATAAGGCGCAACTAGCGATGACACAGTCAAACCAGTTCCATTTACTTCGGATCCACTACATGTTTCAGACTGTCAGCAAGCAATTAGCCAACATTGTCTCCAAAGAAAAACCTTACCTTCTTCCAACCAAGACCGAGCAGTTTGATAATGCATTCAGCAACGTAGATGATGGTGAATCCTAAATACGAGTAATCCTGCACTTGTTCAAGCCAATAAGGTTCGTTCTGGAATTCGCTTGCAATTGCAACAATGTTCAAACATATCACAGACATCATCAGCCGATTGAATTTGCCATGCTTTTTGATTACCATGTCATGGCATATTTGTCGAATCTTTGATTCCGGGCGAAACACTTTGATCGTTGGTCTGACGTTGGACAGTAAACGTTGCAGATCAATGTATTTTCGTTGAGCAGTAGTCAATGTTGTGATGCCGTTCCTTTCCTTGAATTTTTCAATAATGACGCCGACAAAGAGCTGCATTGTCCCTTGAGAAATGATCATAAAAATAATGTAGAAAATGCCATGATACACTGTCTTTGAGTACCAGTTGAATGAGGGCTGTTGATCCGGTTCATGTGGCGTACTCATAGCGCTAAACATAGAATCTACCCAACCTTCCGTTGATGTGAGCGAGAATAGATGCTGCAGGGCTAGAGGAAAGCTATCGTAGGATATGAATCCATTCTGAGGGTTTTGCCATACGCGAGGAATCCAGACATTGACATCGATGCCATCGTCACTGCTGATATTGAGCTCGTATTCTCCAATGCACTCTCCTCTCGATCCCACAGTTTCGTCATTGCAGATCCACATAAGCCCACCAAAAATATTAACGCCATACACGGCAAAAGGTACCAGGACCAGAAAAGTAAATATCAAGGCATCAAACATGAGAGGGAACGCATAAAACAGAGCAACAAAGATATCACGCACGCCGTTAAAGTATCGAATCAGTCGAAGAATACGTAGACTTCGAAATGTGCTCAACCCACGAGGCACCTCTTCAGAACTCATGAAAATTGTGATAATATTGAGCAAAATCACACACAGATCCAGCTGATTCCAATGATTGCGGAGATAGCCGTTGGGTGTCAACAGCAATCCATCAGCAACAATGCGAATACTGACTTCCACGATAAAGACAATACTGAGCGCAACCTCAATTGTGTCATAAATATCTTGTTTGGAAGTGTCCTTTCTGATCAAACGAGTCGAGGGTTCGTCTAGAATCACCATCAGAATACTAACGAGCACGCATGCCATAACCATCCAATTGAACAGGTTGTGCTTTTCTGCCTGTCCGTCGTTACTGGATCCAACCAGCTTCTTGCAGTAATAACGAAACCGACTTCTGTTTGAAAACATGAACAAGGAGTTCACCACAGGCGTGTTTTCTTTCATGGCTTCTCGGTTCTCGTCAGCAGCAATTATATCATAATCGTCGGGCATTTCTTCTGTATCCTGAATAAAAGGATTTCTAGTTGAAGATTGGTTAGTCAGCCAATCGTTAATACATGTGCATTTATCTTTGCTATCTTACATTGGAGCAGACTTGATACTGGTTGCTTTCCGCAAAAATGGAATCCGTTGTCGAATGCCTGAAAAAAATACCGTCAGCTTTCTTTCGGCCCAAGAAGGCTGCTTCAGTTCATCTTCGTCTCGTTCCTTTGGTAGGTCTGTCAGCAGTTCTGTCAAGTCTGATCTAGTCAATGGCGCTGTCAGACTAGCAGGTAGTTTTGATATTTGGATGCTCTTGTTTTCGTTGAAATAGTAGAACGGTCGAAACAATTTCAACAGGATGGTCTCTGTCCTGTCCTTGTCCTTGAACCGATGACGATAGATAAAGTCTTTGATCTGATAATGTCGAATATAATCATCGTTCAACTCGAAATTCTCCAGCACAACAGCAATGTAAAGGCCTGACATGATGTATCGGCCGAAAGCAAAGTAGAGTGAAAGAGCTATAGCGGCATAGATTGAACCTTGGCCATGCTGGCTAGCCATTGCATTGTAGAGAACATCCTGATAAAAAAAAAAAAAGTAGTGCATGAGTAATATGGTTCTTGTCGACGTTTCCTAAATGCTTACAGTCCATCTCTCACTGGTATATACGACAATGAGAGACACAAATGACTCCCAAAATGTGTCAAAGCGGTTTTCAGTTTCGTCCGGAGACACGATATCGTTATAGTCGCCACCAAACATTTGCATAAATACAGTAGAGCAGAGCGCTGTTGCCAAGATAAGGAATACCATGACGTAAAAGACGCTTTCTCCCGTGCCCAAAGCAGCAGACTATACCCTTGTTAGATACGACCTTGCGCCCGAAACAAAATAGCTACTTACCAGCAATCGTCTTACTCGAGGAATACATATGAACAGTCGATACAGCCTCAATATCTGGAATATAGTCAGGTACTTGTATACCCAGGAATCTTGGATCATAGGCAACTGTATCACGCAGGTGCTGATCACAAAGAATAAATCAAACAGGTTTGTTTTTGCAGACCAAAAGCTCATCCAGCTGGTAGCACCCACCATCCTCAACAAGATTTCGAGGGCAAATACAAACGTAAAGGCAGTTTCTGCGTTATCAACCAACTCTAGCAGGGATTCACTGGCATAGAAGGATCTCATGCACATGAATACCAGATCAAACAAGACAAGAAAGCCTCCAAAATAAAAAAAGAGCCGGCTCTTGACCATCCTGACAATCCACCATCTTAGTTTGAGTCGAGTTACGCCTTTGCCAAGATCGTCGGGTGGGTTATCAAACATCCATATGGCTTCATCATCCAGCCCTTCGGCATCCCGCAGAACAGGGTTCCCTTTTTTCTTTGCAGTAAATGCACTTGCTGCACTTTCGGCGCGTACACGTGCAAATGCCGAAGTAACAACAGCTACAAATAAAATAAAAATAAAAAAAAAAACAAATCAGTCATCCATGCATAGATTTTCGATTGTGCGAAATGCATGCTTACCAAATAGCAAAAAAGTGAGGACAAACGCAATGATGTACACCCCTAGACAGTAGTACAATGCAGCCACGGTGGAATCAGCTTCTTGTGTCTGATACATCAAGTCTGTCCATAACTCCAGCGACACAAAAGTATACACGTTCAAAAACGAGAAAAAAATGTTATCGAAATTGACGTATCCAAAGTTGGGATTGTTTTCAGGGTTTTCTATGCATATCTGACCAGCAGCACATAGGTTGCCATGATACCCGGGATAGCTTGATTCGCCCGTTTCCATATTATATGCTCCTAGAACTGTTGTGTCGTTCATGTAGCCTGAGCAGTACATGGCCGGTTCAACCAACTGCAGCGAACTGTCGGCTGCTGTGTAGTAGCATCTCCGCGAAAAGACCCCTTGGAACGAAATCAATCCAACAAGAGCAAATAACAGCAGAAAAAAGAAGATCAGTCCTGATACAGCTAATAGTAGGTCCCAGCTTGTCTCTAGAGATTTCAAAATGACCTGTTGTAGATATTATACGGTATGAATACAACCACACACACACACACACACACACACACATGACGTTTAGATCAAAATAGTTTTGAGACTTACCGCTGTACCACGCAACATTGATAGTAGTCGAAGTGGACGCAATGATGCCAGCGACTTGAACAATGAAAGATATGGGTACTTGTACACCATCACTATCAAATCAGCCCAATAGCCGATGATGGAAACAGTGTCAAATGCGTTTCCAAAGCTATTCAGAAAGGCGTAGTGGTTTCTCTTCCAGTCCTTGTTGATTTCATCCTGGTCCTCTTGATCCGCAAATGGCAGTTTGGGCGGACTAGGTGGTATAATTAGCCCATAAGCAATAATTTTGCAGATGACCTCAATGCTGTAGCAAAACGTCAGAATAAACGAAAAAAAAAAAAAAATAAAAAAAATAAAAAAAAAAGATACAAAAATGGGATATTTTACCTATAAAGGGATTGGATGCATAATATTGGGTAATGTGTCCATTGCCCACCAAACTCTGACTTTTCCTGATTTGTTGCAACTGAGACGCATGCAAGCAAGAACCAGTGGAGTATCATTAGGAAAAACACGATGGTCTCCACATAACTTGAAACAGATTGCATTAGTTGGTTAAAGTCATTGTTATGTTTGTGTGTGTGTGTGTGTGTGTGTGTGTGTGTGTGTGTGTGCAACATACCTTTTACGTATAAATTTCCAAACATGGATGCGAAATTTATTTGTTGGGCTAAATACACAGAGTGAATATCCTTGCAAAGGGTTTGGTAGAATTTCGTCTGATAGTGATAGTGGGTTTTTGAGAGCAGTCGTTTTGATGGGCTGTGCATCATTGACTACGGTGTGCAGTGATGGCGGTTTTCTTTCGTCGTTGAATGAGGGAGACATGGATTCGTAGTCGGGTTCGCTCGCCTTTTCGCCTAGACTGGATGCCATGGAGAGCCAGGAGAATCGATTGTTTTTGTTTGTTGTGGTGGTGGTTGCTGTTGCAGGTGTCATAATGTGACAAGACGCTAGCTCTGGTGGAGACGTTGATTTTTCATTCATAACAACAGAGGGGGTATCAGTTTTGTCATTACTGGCTGTCCTGGAGAAGACATCAAACAGCTCTTTATCAGATATCTCTTTTGATTCAGGTGCTCTAGAATTGACAACTCGGTTGACAGCATGAAAAAGGAAATCCAGCAGAAAGTACTTGCTCTTCTGCTCATCGCTTCTGCTTAAATGCTGATCCGGCCGTTCATAGTACGGGGTGGCATGACGCTGTCCGTATTGACGGTCCATATAACGGTGGTTTGCGCTGTAGGCTCGCATAGATACGCTGTTTCTGATTGATGATCCACTCACTGACGTCCCAGAAGTTTGGTGGTGGTTGCTGGATGAATAGCGATGGTGGTGATGGTGGCCCTTTGAAGAGCCTGATGTGCTCGACCTGAATGCATCCAGGTCGAAGCTCCATTCGCTATGATGCTGAGATGATGGACTAAACGCTGATTTTTCGGGTTCACTTCGGTTTGAGGATGATAAACGGGATGAACTTGGACGACGGGATCGCAGGCCAGCCGCCGAAGAAAAACCATGGTTATCGTTTGGTGTAGAGATACCTAAGCCTGCTGTCACTCGTTCATCCACTGCACTGCTAGTAGAAAAGTCAGTGAAGCGCTGTTGATGCTGATGCTGATGCTGCTGCTGCTGCTGGTGGTGTCTGTGCTTTTCTTTCTGAGAAAGCAGTTTGTCTAGTTTGTTTTTTCGCTGCAGCAAGTCCTTTGTCAACGGCAACGGCGAGGGCATTGGAGATGGTGAGACAACGGTTGACGAAGCGGGGGGAGATGACTTATGAGGCGCTGACTTGGGGGACAAAGCATGCGGTGAGCGGGTATCTATGCTGTCTGCATCAGACTCTTGAGTGGGTGGTTTTGTCAATATGATTTGTGGGATGGTAATCTCGTTGTGCGCCTGTGCATTTGCAGGTGGAGAATTCGTCGCAGTGTCCTTTTTATCAGACATTGTGTCGGATTCTGCCATCGTCTATCGTTGGCTCTGATTTAGCGTTAAAGAAAAAGTGAAAGAGAATAGAAGAAAAAAAAAAAAAAAAGAGTGCCACCGCGGGATGTAATAAATGAAGTGAGAAGGGGAACATGTTTGATATTCGCCGTCGGATTCTCAACAGCTGAAGCAGCTTCCTACTGCAAAAACACACGTGGCAGTTTGAAGCCATCGACTTGTTGTAGAGCCTCTGTAAACCTCTGGCAAGTGATCTTTATCAATCTTTAGCTCTTGCTGTTTTGTGTTGTGATTTCTGTATCACAGCAGCAGCAGCATTTGTTTCAACTCTTGATACGTTTTTTTTTCCCCTGGGCCTATGCCCTCCAAGGTCTCGGAATGAACTGATTCACAGAAGAGCAAACAGAAATGACCTTTTAATAGATATAAACAAATGCGCGCACTTGCTTCAAATCGAGCACTGTGTAATCGACATGATGATACACCACATGGTTAAATACACAAGAGTTTTATTGCGAAAAAAACAACTGCTGTAGTATTGCAATATATTGCCAGTCGAGATATGCTTCCATTGGTTTGATAAACTTGATCTTGTGTCGTTTACTCTAGGCAGAAAGCTGTATCTCTAAATCATGTAGCCCTACTGTTTTCGGCATAATTGCACTGGTTTAAAAAACGTTTGTTTTTACATTAAATACAAAAAAAGCAGTTATAATGCATGTATCTGTTTATAGTTGGCTGATAAAATACTTTTCTTGGAGTTAAAGTTGACCGATGCTTTATTTTGGACCAACACCTATGGTATAGGGGACGCTTGCTTTTTTTTTATTTATTTGCAAAGCAGGCAACTGCAGAATGATTGTTACGTGTTTTCCGTGCCAAGATGTCCATAATCTTCGTATACAGTAAGATTTAGCTTGAAGAAAATGAACTTATTGGCTGATCTTGGTGATCAAGTACATTCAAGAATGTAAATAAACGGGTTAAGCGAGTACGCAATGATATGCATTCATATACGATTTCATTTCTAATAGGCACCGTAGGAGGCATGTTTCTTATGACAGCATTCTACTAGTAGCCTTATTTTACGTTGAAATCGTCTTGGAGGGGGGGGGGATGCTTTATAATAATCTTGGAAAATGGATGAATAGAGTCTGTTGGACTACATGAATAGTAAAAGAGTCAGTTGCCATGGAGATATTGTTGATCATTGTAGTTTACTGCATGGTAAACATGCATGTGTATATATACAACTCCATCCTCTGGTAAAACCACAACTCCTTACGGTACAATGTGCTTTTTCAAAACAGTTATACAATACTATACATATGTAATAGTATTTATTTGATTAAACAACATTAAAGAAAGACTTTGATGATTCGGATCTGCTTTTGCCCAGGTGAAAGAAGATGGAGGAAAGGGCCATGGCACCAAATGAAATGACAATGATCATCAAATTCATTCCAACAACATAGATTTGGGATTGCATGGACTGTCTGATGTATTCAGCGTTTTGTCCCTTATCAACATGGTCTGAGCCATTACTATCTGACGCCATTGACCTGAAGAGCAAAATGCCTATCTTGCCACAATTTTAGTATGTCACCACTGAAGCCAAGAAAAGAAACATACCTGCGACTACCCATATCACATCAATGGCTACATAGCTTATTGAATAAATGTTGATGACACGATGCCTGTGCTTTGCCATTATGCTAGGTTTGGTGTTTGTGTTTTTAGCGTTACTGCCATTTGCTGTACTACCATAAGTTGTATTACTTTGCTCCGTTTTGCCTTGGCTCCTGCCTGTCATGATGAGGAACAACGCTAGACTAACCAAAGCTAGTAGTATGGTGCTCGAAAAAAACCAGACAGGCTGCAAACTACTATCAGAGATAGCCATAGCATCTTTCAATATCAAGCAGGATCTGATTGCGTTGTAAATGTTCACTGGTAATAAAGAGATCAAGGAAACCAAGAACACTGCTAATCCCGAGAAGGCCAAGACGACACCGAGAACTGAACATATACCAATGGCCATTTTCCTTTGCTTTTCTACAGCCAAGTATCGGCGTATAATTATAATGCTCTATGATAAAGAAGAAAGAAAAGCGGAAATTCGGTTGTTGTCGTATGGAAGCTTATGTATACAGAAAATTTAAGGTTGATGCTGCGACTTCTCCTCAGGGACACAAAACGACCAAACATTGCAGAAAAAAAAAAAAAAACCTTGGTAAGGCACTGAATGATCATATAACGTCTTTATTTACACAACAGCTTAGATGCCTCCTCTTTTTTTCTGCTCCTCGGCCATCTTTTTAAACATTTCCATGGTAGCATTTTCTTTTGCCTTGTAGTCGTCCATTTTACTCATGATGGGCGCAAGTCGTTGTTGCCGTCTTTCTGCTTGTCGCGATTCTCTCTTTTCATTAGCTCTTCTTTCAGCAGCCAGTCTGCGTGTATCAGAGTGTTGTCAGGGGGGGGGGGATGCCTCCTTCATTTTATATGCAGTAAAGTTTACCTTGCTTTGAAATCATCGCCTCCCATCAGCTCTTGCTCAGACAATTCAATGTCAGGACTACGCTCTCTTTTGTGATATGCATTGAGGGATCTCTTTTTAGCTAATGCTGCCTCACGGCCAATTTCTTTAGGCGCCACTTCGTCCAACATGGCTTCTTTTTTTTCATAGCTTCGTTTTGCTTCATGCCTACGGTTCAATCTATCTCTTTCATATTGGCCTTCCATGTCTTTTTTTTTTTTAGTAGTTTTTCGGGTGTGTCAAAATACTTGAAAGAGTCGATGAAAATAGTGAAACGTACCGACAACATCTGGCATAGTAGGGCCAACGGCTTTTGCTCTTCTTTTTCCAGTGATTCTGTCGTCTCCACGGCTTTGGCTTGTCATACTGTCGACATTGTCACGAATTGTGTCCATTTCCATCTGGTCCAAATTCTTTGCAAACGACCATTTGTAAAGAGTCGTATCTGAGGCTTTTAGTTGAGCTGAATTCAAGCCCTTGTACAGTTTTTCTAAGTACATTTCATGTTAGACACCAAAATGCAGGCAGCAGTGACACACCCCAATGTGTTACCGTCAAGTTCGTAGTCATTCCATTTTCGAACAAACTTGCCAAAGTATCGTCGTGCTTCCTTGGAACTAAGTTCATCTAGGTATTTACGTTTTGATTCCTTTAGCCACAGCCTAAACTCGTTTGCTTTCTCGAAATAGTCGTCCTCATCGATATCTACATGCTGTTTAGTGTGAGTTTGTGTACATGGCAGCCTGCAACTCACGTTGTATGCTCTTTCTCATGGCTTCCGAAATTCTGCTGCTCTTGCTGGCCTTTTTACCATGTTCCTCATCAGATTCGTGGCGCCTTTTATGGCTCCTGCTGCTGCTGCCGTGTCTTTTAGAAGAACTCATACTGCTGAAGGAGAAAAGAAGTAGTAGTTTGTAAATATTACATTTGATTCTACGGCAAGTAAATGGAAAGCAATGGATATACGGTCACATATCCTGCTGAACACATTACTGTCATCTTACAAGAGAAGATTGGGTACCGGTATGGGAAAATTGACTGCATTGATTAGCAAGGACGAGAATACGATATAGCATTTTATAATTTATTAAACAAGTACAAACCCACCAATAAGCCTTAGATCAATTAGTTGTTGGATGTGCATCTTGTCATAGACAATTGTCGCATGAACCCAAGGAAGTTTAATCAACCCGAGTACGTTTTTCCTGAAAAAATGAAATCAAGTTTTTAGCCAACAGCCCGTCGCCATAAACATGATGATCCAGGATGCACCATTGATTGTCATCATTTACCAAGCATTCGTTGCGGTCATCATCAAGGAAAACAGCCATCATCCAACTTTTTCTTGAGACAAGGGCTGAAAGTAGAGCCGAATCAAACATTCTTTATATGTGCACACAAAGTATTCCAATTTGCGCGATTTCAAATAATTTTGCACAGGATTCAGCTGAATTGCCATCAAGTGGATGCATCGTGTTATTGTGGGGTAAAAAATTAATTATGTGTACATGTGTTGCTGGATGAAGACAGATTTTTTTTTTATAATTATGAGCCAAGACAGAAAATAAACTGCTATCACATACCTTAGAGAGGAAGGGTTCAATTAGTTCAAGTGGTTATTGAGTCTTGATGTTTTATTTGGGACTAACTTTGAAGACATGAATTAAGTGTACTACTGTCATTTTGCAGTTTTTGAAAAAATGTTAAAGTAAATGATAAAGGACATGGTAATTGTGGTAATACTTCTGATGAAAGCTAAGAATCTTCTGAAGGAAAGAGAAATGTCTCCCTAAAAAGATTTCAAGTGGGAATTTCTATATTTAGAGAAAAATATTTATTGCTTTGTTTTGTTCATAATGAAAATAAAAAGAGAATGTGTTGTAGAATAAGCTATCTTTATGTTCAAGGTAAGCGTTAAAAAAATTTTTACGGTTATATATTGGTGATTCTGCGTTTAAATGTGTCTGTAGACTTTAGATCAAAAATCTTTAATTGAATTCAGGAACGGAGAGTAAGGTTGAAGATAACACATTTATCTCCTTGAGATTTCATAAATTTCTATACAAATAATTTTTTATGAATGTGTGTGTTATTCTGGTGGCAGATTGCTTCCTTTTTTCTGGCATTTCCTTATACCTTCAGATGATCTGAAGCTTTTTAGTGTCGAAGGCCTTGTCAGATAAGTACCAAGCTGGGTTCTCTATATCCAGTTGCACAGAAGAGCAGCTAGTCAAAACTATATTATCTTTTCCATAATATTGGAACGATCAAAACTGTGCGTCTTTGTAAAGCCAGCGTAGACTTTAGGCGCCTGATTTTTTTTGTGTAACATATGCGAACTTTAGTGTGTCTTTGTCAGAAAAAAGACAAAAATTGTAAGAAAACAATGTTTAGTGATCTCAAACACAAAGAAAAGTAATTCAAAGTAATGCATTAGACTATAAGACATCTTTTGAATACATGTTTTTATTGCTTAGAGCTAGTTTTTGTACTTTTCAAGTTGACATCAGATGAAGGTAGCGACTTTTTTGACTTTTTTCGGAAAATTATTCTTCAAAATTGGAGCGTGAGATTGTCAGGCCAGGCACAGACATGCAAGTATTACCATTAGAAAGCCAAGAAGCATACCATTTGAATAAACTAGTTTGAAATTGTTTTTCTCTTGATTTGGTTAAGCTATGGCTCCTCAAAGCTAACACTTTCTCCAATAAACACAATTTTTCTCTGATAGCGGAGATTTAACGCTTCCAAAACCTGGAAAGAAAAATTCCTTTAGAAACTCAATTTGGACATTTCGAAAATTTAATTCCTCCTTTGAGGCAAGATATCATCTTCCGATACTATGCGTACCACGGCTGTCAGTCTATGATAATAGCTGTATTTTTGGGCGCTCTACACGCTGGTAACATTTTATAATCCCTGTATGCTTATGGAAGTAATTCTGTTGAGAAAACCTCAAAAGCATATAAAGAGGGAAAAGTCAATATTTTGCTTATTCAGAGCGCATTTCCAGTCTTTCAGATCAAGGAATGGTCTTTTACGATCATTTTCCTCCAATATATGCTATAGTAAAAAGTTGCATTTTTGAGGTCAAAATCGAGATTAATGCATAATCAATGATTTTGTATGCGTGGATACAAGGAAAAAATCGAAAAAATCCGTCATTTTGCATCGAAAAAAAAATCATGCTCAAATTGCACCAAAATCATATATAATATAGTCTTTTCCCAATGGATACTACTTTTCGTGTTTTCAGGGCACTTTTGATTATAAAAATCAATCAAAAAATGACACACAAAGCTAAAGTTCTTGTTTTTAAGCAGTAAAAAATATCCATCTGGAGATGATATCACGTCAGTATGAATTCTAGTACATGACACAGCTCTATAAAGTAAGTGTTTTTGATGCCATGAGTATATCTTTCTTCATAGTAAAATGATAAAATAGGTGTGGCACATCTTTTCTCAGAAACTTTTCAGCTTTTATCAGAAATAGAAGGTTTGTTATCAGAAACCCTAATATATATTATCACAAACACCGTGACATTTATGATTTACTTGAACGCTTTTTTCAGAGACCATATGAAGACTGTATATGCAGGCCAGAAAGCTACCAAAATCTGCTAACAATATTTCTATTATAATTAGTGGAACATCTTAAAGTTAGAGGAAATCTTATAACAAGCTGAAAATCCATGACAATTAAATTCTATATTCATTGAATACGATGAATCAGGGTCATATCGTGATGAGGTTGTTCAAACCAAAATCAATTGCGGGGAGGACATAAAGCTTTCCAACTATTTGTTTTCTCGCCGGTTGCACCATTTCCCGTTTTTCTCATTCAAAAAACTTTTAGAACATACTCCACATTTTTTCGTTATAGTATGTAAACCTTAGTATCAGCAACAAATACTTTTGTTGTCATTACCTTAAAGTATAACCAAAAAGAAAAGTCTCTAGTTTCATACAGACATGAGCTCGGTTTGCCATCACCCTAAGATTTATCTTTAGAGCACCATGCCACCCTCATTTGCTTATGAAAGTACGCGAACTGACTTGGCACAGTGGAACTCAGTCGTTTCAAGGAGGCTTACTATGAGGCGTTTAGACAAAATGCTGACCATTGAAATTGAAGGCTTTAACTATTAACTAAAAAAAAAAAAAAAAAAAAAGCTCAAGTTACCCAGATTTTGTGATTTAGAAAATCTAGTTTGTTGTCATTACCTTTTTGATTTCAAAATTAAAACAGGAAGAAACAGTTATTGGTGAGAAAGGAAAAATAACAAGCTTATATCTTCTGCGACAGGGTTTCTTCGTCACTGAAGCGCAAATTGGTCGAACTCTTACGTGCAGAAGCACGAGAGCCAAAATGCAGTAAATCACTGTTAGCTAAGAAGATAAACGATCAAACTAGCGGCTGGTAAATTTTGTCCGTTTTGAAAAAAAAAAAAAAATGGCGATCTCAGAAAAATACTTGGCGGTTATCTAAAAATAAATGGCGCTAATTGGAAAATGATTGGTCGTTTGTTAGCAAATGATTGTCGTTTTAGGCTAACTCAAATTGGCGTTCCTATGTATTTATCCGCACTCGCTTTGCTGTACTTCGGGCTTTGATTGGACAATAATTTGATACGCCACACTTTTCGTAACGCTCTATTAATATTAATTCTCAAGCCTCCATTAACTTTTTTTTTTTTATCTTTCTTAGCCTACAATGACCAATGACTAGAGGGGGCATGCGTTGCTCCCTGACGAACCCGGCAAGCCTATGGAGGAACTTTGGAAGATAGAAACTCCCGCGTCTGCTTAATCCTCTAAACTTGAAGTCTTTCCAGACTCGACACTAACCCTTCAGTTAATCTGATCGGTGGTTATTGGATTAATATTGTCATTGTTTTGGCTTTCATCGGATGAGTAGTAGACCAATGACTAGAGGGAGCATGCGTTGCTCCCTGACGAACCCGGCAAGCCTATGGAGGAACTTTGGAAGATAGAAACTCCCGCGTCTGCTTAATCCTCTAAACTTGAAGTCTTTCCAGACTCGACACTAACCCTTCAGTTTGTCTGATCGGTGGTTATTGGATTAATATTGTCTATTACATACATCTGAAGAAACTTGTTTGGCTTAAAAAAAAAATCAAAATCAGGTGACAATATAATGTGTTAACTATTTTTTCTAATTGTTCAGTATCTGCAATTCTGTAGTGACAAGTTGGTTTCCTTCTCGCCTTTGCATAGCAGTATCTTTGTATTTAGCTTCAACTACCGCAATACTGATCTAACTCTCTGTATGGCTTCCGCCACTCTTAATTGTCTTGAGAATACTCGTTTTGATGGTGTATCTATCTATCCATATAATTAAAAAAAATGGAGCCTGCAAACTTTTTTACACGCTTCGTAAAAAAAACAGTCGCTTGAAGCTCAAGAATAAAGCAAAACAAACCTAAAACAAGAAGAAATGGAGTTAACAAATGCTTTAGTTGGTTTTTTTCAGTTCCATTCCAGTTTGTTTAAATTTCGAGAAGTTGGCATTGAGCCAAGCACATCCTCAATTTCAGAAAAATACTTTAACACGTCAGAAAATTATAAGTAAAATATGTGCGTATGAAACAAAACATGTACATTAATTTAAAATTAAAAAACTCTCTAAACAAAGTGAATAATGTCGAAATTCGGGCGAAAAAGCTTGAATCTTTCGAAATTGGACATGGTCTAACCAGCAAAGGC
>MU619324.1:117745-137192 GCA_025201805.1 Parasitella parasitica
AAAAAAAAAAAAAAAAAAAATCTCGGTCAAAAATGGCATTTATTTGGATCAAAACTACAGCCGACGTACCTCAATGAAGGCGATTCACCAAAAAGTAAGGTGAATACGACGAATCCAAAAACTGTTAGGGATAGAACAAGGTAGGCCACTAGCTCCTAAATCTTGTATGTTAGTCTCCTCTTTACCAGAGCAAAATCCCGAGAATTATTAACCATTCTGTATAGCCGAGGCAAGATTTGCAGTTGTTATATAATAATAATATATGAATATAAAAAAGGGACTCTTTGGAGCACGTTTTGCGTCAAGTTAATAATTGCATGTGCCACCTTAATTTCCTTATGAGCTCAGAAGCAGTCAGTCTTTGTACAGTACATGCCTTTTGTTAATGCACAAGCAATGAGTTTGAACGATAGCAACGTGGAAACGTTTCACTTGATACATAGAGCAAAAGTCTCGTTTATTGTAAAGTAAAAAAATGACTAGCATCATGCATCATTGCAAACCACGGGTGAGGAAACTGATCATAATAACCTACATCAAATTTACCATTTCTTACTTTAAACCTATCGGCCGCTGTTGCAAAGAACGTTGAATCTAAATGTGGTAATTGATGGCCCTGAGTAGATATAATCACATCTAGCTCTTCCAAGCAAGATTTCATCATTAATCCAGCTTCTTTTGAAATTTGTTTGTTGCGTGATACGGCCAACAATATAAGTACATCCAGAGCATGAAAAAAGTGTTTGCTAGCCGATAAAATATAGTTGCCTGCATACAATAACGTGAAAATCAATATCTTTTTACATGTCACTTGCTTAAAAAAAAAGGGGGTGGGGGGGCACTAAATAGACTTACAAGATTTCGTATCAGCTATAGCTAGTTGGTGGGTTGCATGTATCAG
Organism: Parasitella parasitica; assembly: GCA_025201805.1. Lineage (NCBI taxonomy): Eukaryota > Fungi > Mucoromycota > Mucoromycetes > Mucorales > Mucoraceae > Parasitella > Parasitella parasitica. The sequence goes on from MU619324.1 coordinate 118,647, forward strand.
TAGCTGAGCGCTCTTCAATGATTCACTCAGCGAATGCTGCTGCACCAGGGACAACAGCTGATGTCCCTGATCAGATAATGCTTTCGGCTGCAAGAAGCTAGAATAGATGCTGATATTGAGAAAATGATATTGTATGAAATTCACGAGTAGCACAGAATCCGTTGTTTGCTCAATGGCATCATTGCACTTTTTTGCGTCATTCAAGTCATCGCAAAGCCGTAGTTCTGCTGGTACAGCTGCCGTGTATTCTTTCATTACCTGCTCCATCCTTACGATTGACTCGAAGCTAAACGAGGACGCTTTACCCAATTGGATGCGATGAATGTTTGCCTATTATGTATATTTATGCTGTTTAAGCAGCTATATTGTACAATCATGCGCGCTTACACCGTACCAGAAATTTTTTGACAAAGCTCTGGTTGTGCAGATTGATGATCCAATTCTGTGATTTAACGAATCTCTTTGTTTCGTCGGGTTCATCTGCCGTATACTTCCAAATAGGAAAATGAAACCCGCTTTTTTCCGTTGAATCGTTTGCAATATAGTCCAGTAATCGACTCATGAGGGCGGATGCTGTCATATGTCGAGTAAACAGCATTTTGTCAATGTCAGTGATTGGATCTTGGTGTATGCTAAGGGTATAATCGAGAGCAGCATCTTGTTGCTCGGCTGAGCCAGGGACTCGGTATTCAGGGTAATCATTTCTCAAGTCAACCAAGATCTGATAAGCCATAGATACCAACTGACGACTTTCTGCAAATCGAAGTGTGATTTGCAGGTATTGCATCAATAAATTGACGGCCATTGCATTTTCTAATCTTTTCTCGGGCTGATCAAACTGGTCCAGAATGATATTCTTTGCTTTGGCGTAAAAATAGTCGCCCATGTTTCGTCGTTCTCGAGGTGAAAATAGCAAATGTTGACATGGAGTCGAGCAGACGTATGAACATATAGAAAGCGTAATGAGGTCTGTCAATGGGTCCTGGATGGGCTTCAATTGATCTCGGTAGGAATTTTCGTGCACCAGTGGATTGTACACATTGTGGCATCGAAAGTAAATGTCTACCAACTGATCTACAAGTGATTTTGGGTCCAATAGTAGCAAAGAGGGTATCAGTAAAGACATGGGCAGTCCATTGGTTTTATCCGTCAGATTCCCTGCCAAGACCTTGAGCGTGAAGGGAATCAGACTGCCAGAGCTTTCTTTTTCAAAGCTCAAGAGTATCTCGCCATTGCTGTCAGACGATCTGCAGCCGCCGTAATTTATCGGTGACAGATAAGTTACATTTAGATTGAATTGCATTAATTCACTGATATTACGGATGCCTGTTTCTATTTGAAAGCTGCCGTTTTGAATTCTAAAACTCCAGTCATGAAACAGACTTTGAATCATCGTGTTTGCTATTTCAGGCAGGCTATTCTTCAAACGACACCTGTTCAATTGCTCTTGCATGTGGGAAATTGCTTCTTCTAGCTGCTTCACTTGGTTTTGCAACACATAAACGTCTTTATACTGGTAAAGTTGATTTGGCTCTGCTTTCTCGTCTTGCCTGCTGGTCGCCTGCTGTTGGCATGGCTTACCAAACTTTTTGCATCGAACACACTCATGATTTGGGTTGGGACGCACGCATTTTCGGCGCTGCTTACGACATTCTATTGCATATGAATTTTCGAGATACAAAATGCAAACATGAGCAATGATTTACCTGTGCAAGGGGTATTTCGACCTTTCATTTGGGCACCTAGAGCAGTGGACCAAATTTAAAAGGGCCAAACCAGACAAGAGTAGAAAAAAGTGAGTCGACCGAGAACGACTTGCGTTTATAAGAATCCCTTTTTCAAACGAAACGTCAGGAATGATTGGCCAAGTTTCAGTGTAATTTCATGGTGTCCGAATCTTTAAATTCACCTCGAAATTGGATATATATTTTATTAAAGAGAACGTCGTTTAACACATCACTTCTAGTTGAGCAGGTCTAACCTGTAACGATGCTGGGTTTCTAACAAGAACAATCGACTTTAAGGAGCGGTTTTGCCTACTTGTAGTATGAGCAAGGGTGTTGTAATGATACATTGTGTGGAACTTACGTTGCGTCGATGGCATTCATCTCTTTTAAACCTCCTACAGTGCATGCGCCAATGCCAAATCCATAGCCAAGAGATAATGAAAAATCACCGTTTGTAATGTAACCTATTTGCTCAGATTTGGGGGGTATTTCGCACGCGGCCTGTAATGATGAAAAGGTCAGAATAGCTCTATCTATGACACTATCAAATCTGTACATTTTGGTCTTTTCCCCTGATTTCCATGAGCTCTTTCAGCTTTCTCTTGCTTTTGATCAAAGGCGATTGATGCCGCATATGAAAAGTACACTTGTCATAATCTTGTTGATCTTTGAGAATATATACCATGGCATGTGCAGCAGGCTTTCCTCTATCTATGTATTTGATTCTTATTTTAACCAGTGTCTGATTTAGATCAAGGTCGTCTACTGCAATGCCAAGCTTTGACAGGAATGCATCCGACTTTGGTGAAGGTGCCAAGAAACCAGACACGAACCTGTCTCCGCAGATCAAAGAATACAAAGGTCGCACTGCCAAGTTGTGCTGTGGTTCCGTTTGCATATGGTCTGCCGTTGTTAAACTCTCAAAAGCAGATTCAAACGGATGCTCAATACCACGCTTTGCAAAGTTAACTCGTTTTGCAGGAGGTCGTTTACTCCAGATTTCCTGGGCGGCCTTTTTGGTTAATTGGCGTTGCACTTCAAATGCTCTTGTGCCGGGATAGTCCTGAGGAAAGCAAGGCATGCCGCTCTCAAAGTGCATGGCTCGAATATCATCGTATCCTGCAACTCGCGCGCCAGCAAAAACGAGTGATTTCCAGAACGCAAGGCCGAATCCACGGGGGATAATTATAGACCACCCTTCAATCAGCTCGTGCGACGATAGCGGCTTCTGGGTAACATCAGGCCTATTAAAGCTTGGCCCGCCACGTTGAATGAGAAGAATAGGGATCTGAGCGTCTTGCGCTGTCGGCTTCAACTGACTGCCTGGAATAAGGTTTTCTTCTCGACGCAAATTCAAGCCGTACTCAGGGACCTTGTTGTCAAAAATCGATTTACGTATGTCCTTGTCCCATAGGGTTGTATTTGCTGCATCTGATGGCCATTGAGTCAAGGTACTTTGAATTTTTCGCTGATCTTCCGCAGAAATGACACTGCTGCGAGGGGGAACTTTTTGGGGAAATCTACACAGATGTGAGATACATTAGACTCAAGTTACACACGTACACTTTTACCTCAAACGAGGATCTTGGACAAGTAGGCCAAGAACACTGCCGGGAGACAAGGAACAAGATGAACGGAGTTGGCCAAGGTCTTTCCAAACAGCGTTTCCACGAATAGTCTCATCCGGCACAGGGTCAAGAATGGCTTGCAGAAGAGCAGTTGATCGAGGGCCAGTCAATTCAAATCTCAAAACGTCATTGCGTAGATCATTCAATTCCACATGTGTCGCTTCTGTTTCCTTTATGGCGAGTTTGATAAACACCAATGCTTCGTTAATGGCAGAAGGATGGATCCACAGCCAAATGGTGTCCCTTGTCATTGGTTTCCATAGAAATGAGATGGGACAAATCAGCTTGGTGGGATATCCCAAGTATTCGTACAGACAAGTCGTCCCAACGCGGTTTCCCTTGATGAATCTAGCCATAGAAAAAAAAAAGGTCTGAGTGCCGTGCGCTGATTTCGTCATACACACGGCGGATACTTACCTCTCGCTGCCAACTGATGGAGATCCCTTATCCGTGAGCGAATCCAGGATGTTGATGATCCCGGCCTGATCGCCTTTTAATTCTATGCATGCCATGTAAGATGCATCGTGAACAATCGAAAGGCGTGTGAATGATCGATATGTGATGCGCACTGATTTTGTATTTGGACGAGACGCAATTCTATAACCCCAAATGTCCTTCATTTTCATTCGTTTAGCATGCCAAATGTGTGTTTCTAGCCATTTTTTCGATTCTATTTGCAAATTGTTTTTAGCTGGCGATAATCTTTACATGCAGCGAGTGTGTTTTTACTTTGACGTCGAAGGAATTCTTGCACAGTAATTCTAGGTGTTTTGATCTTTTTCACTTTCTTGCGGACAAGCGGACTGTTGGGAGCAGAACTGTAGGCCTAGTTTTTGGGCAGAATGTCAGTGAGGAATTCAATATCTGACTTTATGGCTGCAATGTTCCATACTTCTCTGGCTGCTTTTTCCCTCAATCTAGCAGGGAGTCTGTTTATATTATGGCTTGCTGCACGACGACGAAGCCCGCGAGGTAATGATTGAAATGCGAGTTCGGTCAAGGCATAACTAGTGATACCTGGGTCAGATGTCAAGCTAATGAAAGGGCGGTTCTCATTACTTGCCTTGCTTTTTTGATCGCCTGTTGCATATCGTTGATCTCCATAATCCGAGCAAGAGCGTATCGATCTGCCTCAATGGGCCCGCTTACTTTTGGTATCTCATCAGCTGGATGAACAAAGTGTCAACGTCATGCACTCGCAATATTCTTTTGAAATCCATTACCAAGTGTGTTGTCTGTCTTGTTGTGTGTACCGATATGACGGGCCGACTTGTTTCTCTCTAGGTTCGATCAGCCCCATCAACATGTATCTCTCACATTAACTTTTTGCTTGGACATACCTCGTCGTTTCTGCTTTCCAGACGGGCTATCTTTTCCCAATGACATGGTCAAATGCTGATGTTGTATGTCCAAAAGAAAAAGAGAATAATTATAAAAAAAAAAAAAAAAAAAAAAGTAGGTAAAGCAGTGACAACAAGAGCAACCTCGGCATGGAGAGTCCAAGAAGCACAAGGGCAGCCACCAAGAAGCGAGCGCCTTGGCCGCATTCATTGGCTCAAACTTGATTAAAGCGAGGTGTTGCACCTTTCATGAAACTATTGGTTGAAACAAACAAATTACTATAAATATAAAAATGAACGAGGCATAGGGTTCATTCTACTCTTCTTCCTTTTTGTTTGTTTTCCCCCTCCAAAGCAGAAATGCCATTGATTCAATTCCTATCTGTTATAGCCACCACAGCAGTTGCCTTGGTAAAATGCGTGGATATTCTGTATGCGATTAAAGCCGAGAAATTAACTAATCCATGCATATAGCTCATCGGATTCTTGTTATTCTGCTCTCCAAAACCAAGAGAGAGGACAGAGAATGAAAAATACTACAAAGACGCCAAATCCAAAGAAAAGAAGCTGCTACCCAGTATATTCGATGCGCCTAGCTTAAAGCTGTCATGTATCGTGCCTGCATTTGACGAAGCCAAAAGATTGCCGTCCATGTTGAAGGAAACTGTCGACTATTTGGAAGAGCAAAAGGACAAAGATCCCAGCTACAGCTACGAGATTATCATTGTCGATGATGGCAGTAGAGACAACACTATTCAAGTTGCTATGGATTTCGCTGAAACGGTATCTTTTGCTGACATTCGTGTTCTGGCATTGGATGAAAATAGAGGCAAAGGCGGTGCTGTTACTCAGGTAAGGGTCGTCTAGTAGATGTGAGGGGAATATGGGCTGGTTGTTAATGCGGGAAATGAAGGGGATGCTATCGGCTCGTGGCGAATTGTGCTTGATGGTGGATGCAGATGGTGCAACACAATTCTCAGATCTCGGCAAACTTGTCGAGGATATGAAGCGAATCAAGAAAGATGGACAAGGCGTGGTTGTTGGGTCAAGGTCTCATTTAGTCACTACAGAGGCTGTTGTCAAGGTAAAGAAGCATTTCTTCGAGTGACTCAATAGACTGACGCCTTGATTTTTTTTTTTTTTTTTTTCAGCGATCATTCATTAGAAACTTTTTAATGCGAGGTTTTCATTTGTTGGTCTACGTTCTCGGCATCAGAGGGATTGAAGATACTCAATGTGGGTTCAAACTGTTTACTCGCAAATCAGCTCAAATTATATTCCCCAATATGCATGTCGAGAGATGGATTTTTGATATCGAGTGTCTTATGATTGCACAGCTGCAAAAGATGCCTATTTCAGAGGTCCAAGTTACGTGGCATGAGATTGATGGGTCCAAGGTCAACTTGATGATGGATTCTATGAAAATGGCTGTTGATTTACTACTTATTAGACTTAATTATATTTTTGGCTTTTGGTCTGTCAAAAACGACTCGAATTAAAACGTGTAACATGTACCAAACAATGTATAAAAAAGATCGCGCCTCAAATTTGGCCTTTTGTTGTTTGTCTTGTATCCACCTGTACAGTGCCTCCGGTGCCAATTTGCGCTTTTGAAAATCAGCTCGCGCAAATAAAAATCTCAATTGGCGTAAATCTGTAGGCCCAATTCGCGCTTCTTGGTAACCCAAATTGCGTTTTTCACTAACCCAAATCGCGCATTTTCACATCTCAATCAGCGCTTTTACCAACCCCAAATGGCGTATTCAATAAACAAAGAAAAGAGGTGTATCTGAAAGCTGCAGCAACACTTTATTAGATAGGCTCCATTCGAAGACATTTGTCAAACATGTTCACAGAATGCTGGCTCATATTGAGGAGGGCAGTGGCACTCACTCCATTGCTTGCCTCGGCCACTCTAATCTTGAGATCTTCGTCGCTACTGAATTTGCTTCTCTTGACATACGATTTCATTGTAGACCAAAAGTTCTCGATAGGATTCAGCTCTGGCGAGTACGGAGGGAGGTAAATGCTTTTGTATCCTCTTTTTGTAACCATCTGATCTATGTCATCGGCAGTGTGTATTGGGGCATTATCCATGACAATGTAGAAACCCTTCATTTCGGGAAATTGGTCCATGAAATTCATTGTATTCTGCAGAAATAACATGTAGTGGCCGGTGACAGTGCCCTTCGACGTGGCCTTCTTGGGCTGCGGTTGTTTTCTCTTGCGAGCTCCATCAACTTTGATCCTCTTTGGCTTTTGATTAGGCAGTCTAATCTCGATATTCACTACGCCCATAGCAGAGACGGCCCCTGGAATGGTATGGCTGACTGCACGAGTTGATGGTGTTGCGACAACCGCTGGCGTACCTTTTTCTGATCTTGCTGTTGATGGCCTCATATTGATATCAAATGCAGACTCATCCACAAAAACGCAATTGCTCAGGTAGTCCATGTCTGTTTGCGACCATTTTTCGACCCACACCTTTCTTTTGAGAAGCGTATCAGGAGAGTTTCTAGCCTTGGGATGACGAGTGATGCGCTTCACGGTCAAGTTACATTCGTTTCTGATGAATGTACCCACCTGGGATTCCTTTAGATTGAAACCCTCAAATTCTGCGGTCAGAGCATCAACAGCATCCTTCCTAGTTGCTTGAGGTTCTTCATCGAAAAGGTTGACCAAAAAGTGCTTGTGCTCATCCTGTAGCTGAGATCCAGCACGATTAACTTTATTTGTAAGCTTGCCGTAGATATTCCACTCTGGATCTTCGTTCATGCGCTTCACCCATCCCTGAGCTGTTCTAGGGTTGATTGCAGCCCGCTCAGCAGCAGGCTTTACCTTCAGAAACTTGAACCTGAGCAGGTATAGGAAGAGCGCCTTTTGCTCGTCAGTGTATATGTTGTAGGTTTTACTTGAACATGCGATATCAGCTTCCAACTCTGCCATGACAACGTCTACTCTTGCTTGATCACAGGCCTTTGGTTCCAAGGCTGTTTGATGCATTCGCCATTGCTTCAGGGAGGTAAGTGTTTGCGTCCTGTATGGATTATCAACCTCTTCATCCCAATCCATCGCTTCGCTACCATCTTCGTTGAAAACGCCTCCAAGACCATCTTCTACAAAGTACTTCAAGCTCATGACGCAGTAAGAAGTAAAGAAAAAGTAACAAGCGCTTCTTTTTGGATGCTACTTCATATTTATTAAGTGCGTCATTTGGGGTTGGTAAAAGCGCTGATTGAGATGTGAAAATGCGCGATTTGGGTTAGTGAAAAACGCAATTTGGGTTACCAAGAAGCGCGAATTGGGCCTACAGATTTACGCCAATTGAGATTTTTATTTGCGCGAGCTAATTTTCAAAAGCGCAAATTGGCACCGGAGGCACTGTATATTATATATTTTTTTTTTACATGTCCAAAATGAGTGTCATCAGCGCTATTGACAAGTATTCGGTTCATAAGATATGCTCAGGCCAGGTTGTGCTTGATTTGGCCACTGCCGTCAAAGAATTGGTCGAGAACAGCCTTGATGCTGGAGCTACTTCTGTTGGTAAATACCCACTCAAGTACCCTATATTTTTTGTATTTATCCACTACTCTTTGTAGATGTAAACTTTATCGAAAATGGAATAGGCGGTATTGAAGTGGTGGACAATGGATGTGGCATTGATCCTTTAGACTATGAGTCTCTTGGTAAAACAACAAAGATGGAGGCTGCGCAAAAGAAAAAAAAACACTAATTAAACATGCAAATAGCACTCAAACACTATACATCCAAAATCAGTAATTTCGAAGACCTAGAAAAGGTGCTGACATTTGGATTCCGGGGAGAAGCATTGAGCTCTCTTTGTGCCCTCTCTCACTTGACAGTAACCACAGCAACAAAGACACAGGCACCCATGGGCGTCAAACTAGTGTATGACAGCAATGGCATTTTGACATCAAAAACGCCTATTTCGCGAACTGCGGGAACTACGCTTCAACTGGCAGACATTTTCCACTCGTTGCCAGTTCGTCGACAAGAGTTCAGGCGAAATATCAAGCGAGAATACGGGAAAGCCCTGGTGATTTTACAAGCGTATTCAATCATATCAACAAATGTCAAAATAACAGTTTCAAATCAAGCTGGGAAGAAGCCCAACGTCAAAGTCTTGTCAACAAGCAAAAACAAGCAAGTCAGCGCTAATATCACCAACATATTTGGGTCCAAATTAGCGTCGCAGATTATCCCCTTCAATGTTGATTTGGGATCAGTAATTGAAAATGGATCCGTCGAGGGATACATATCAAAACCTGAGTGGGGGCTGGGAAGAAGCAGTTCTGATCGACAGTACATTTATGTCAACGGCAGACCTTGTATACTTCCAAAGGTAAATACGTTAAATGCACGGTCGACCCTATATTGACTCCAATATTACAAGATTGCAAAGACATTGAACGAAGTCTATCGAACGTTCATCACAAATCAATATCCTGTTATCATAGTAAATATGAAATTGCCTACAGCTACATATGATGTCAATGTAAGCCCTGATAAAAGAACTATATTCCTCCACCAAGAAGACAGGATTGTCGATGTACTGCAGGAACAGTTGAAGGAGCAAATGGAGCCAAGCAGATCTACATTCAATGTGAATTCAGTCATGCCATCCAAGATCGTAGAAGCACCAATCCCGCCACAAATTAATTCGCCTGTTGCTAGATCTTCATCACCTACAGACACTAATACTGCGACGACAACGACAACGACAACGACAACGGCTTCTTCTTCTGCAACATCACCTACCAGAAAGATCGTTTCTTTGAAATCATTTGCCATGTCCAAGACAAAGACTCCTCAATCAAGCGGCAAACGATCATTTTCAGAATCCAGTTCGAGCTCATTATTAAACTACGTCAGTAAAAGACCTAAAGCTCAAGAAGAGACAGACAGCAGTGTGAATACCAGCTATTCAGCGACTGATGCATTGGAGACGATGGAAACAGACGAGTTGGACGAAACGACTGAAGAGACGATTCCAGATCCTGGAAGTGAGACCTATCAGTTAGACGTAACTACCAAAGAGTTGGTTCAAGACAATGACTCTCGAGAATATGTTGAAGCTAGTAGCGATATGCTATCTTTTGGTGGTTTATGGAGAACAGTAGGACGAACAAAGACTGTGAAATCAATTGATGCTTCCTCTTTACGACGATCACCGCCAGTGCCAACCTTGATCGAGTCACCGCCGAATTTGGCTGTATCAGATCATATTTTTGCAAATGCAAGCGTCAAGAACACGGACGATAACGAAAAGGCAACAAAAGCATTGAGCCGTGTCATTAGTAAACCGGATTTTGCGAGAATGGAAGTATTGGGCCAATTCAACCTAGGTTTTATAATTACGTCGTTAGACGATCGAGACCTCTACATCATTGACCAGCACGCTTCAGATGAAAAGTACAACTTTGAGACATTACAGAAAACTACTCTGATTAAAGGCCAACGATTATTAAGGTATAGAATATAGCATCCTGCATTGATACAAGTCAGCAACTAATGTCAAGTCTTGGTTAGCTCTCCTGTCTTGGATTTGACAGCAGCAGAAGAACACATTGTGATGGACAATGTGGATGTTTTCAAGGCAAATGGATTTGATATTGAGATGCTTGCTGACAATGAGCCAACAAAGCGGATTCGTGTCATTTCGCAGCCTGTCAGCAAAAATACCATTTTTGATAAACGAGATTTTAGTGAACTGATTCATTTGATCACTGAACATCCGGATGAAATGGTTCGGTGTAGTCGTACTAGAGCCATGTTTGCATCAAGAGCTTGTCATAAAGCAACCCGCATAGGTGATAGTTTAAATAAACGCCAAATGGAAAAGGTAGCTATTCACACTGGGGAATGGAATGGTGTTCATGCAATACTAAATCGTATCACTTTCCTTACAGATTGTACAGCATATGGGAGAAATTGATCAACCTTGGGTAAGTAATTTAGTCGTTCCTGAATCCTTAACAACAGCCCCTCTATCTCACACTGTTTGTAGAATTGCCCTCATGGTCGTCCTACCATGCGCCATCTGTTTAATCTTTTTGAGTTTAAACAAAATTACTCTACCAATACCCCGAAGCGATCATTGACATTTTCAGGAACGCTTTTTAGCAAATAAAGAATGATTTTATTGCTTCCAAAACACAGAGTTATTTTTCAATTGGTTGTATGCAGATAATGGGACATTCAATGCAGCATGAATGGGTTCAATGCCGGGTTCTTTCATCAATGACAAAACAGCAATACCCATGTAAGAGTGCAGTAGATCAGGGTACGACTGTGGGTCCTTACCAAACCCGCCCATCTTGGTTTGACATTTAGACTGAAACTGTTTTAGAGCTTCTTGGTTTACTAGATCAAAAGAGCCTAGGACATCCAAGGCAGCCCCTATCCAAAAACCATAGCATACATCTTCCAATTTGTTGGGCCTTCCTTGAAATCCATTGATTTGGCGTGATAAACACCATTTCACGAGTTCTTCTCGGTTATTAATACCCTCGTCCAACTTGTCCATCAGTGCTAACGCAGCGACGCCGCAAAATGTTGATCCACCGTGTGCTTCTTGCTCAGGACATTGTGCAACGCCATATTCAAAAGACTAGTAATAGCAAACCATTACTAAAGGTATCGTGTATCTGTTTAACTTGGCGTACCTGAAGTTGCTTGATGTGTCGCACTGTTGCTTCAATATCGATACCCGACCAATCGTTAAGAATATATGATATGGAGCATGCGCAAAAAATAAACCGAACATCTCTCTCCAAGCTTCCAAATGTGGGTGCAATGCTAAAAAAAAAAAAAAAAAAATGAGTATGTATCTATTTTGCTATTGTTGAATCTCTCTCTCCCTCTCCCTCTCTCTCTCTCTCTCTCTCTCTCTCTACCTCCCGTCTTCTTGTTGGAGAAAGCTCAATGTTTTCGTGATTGCTTTTCTATTTACGCGTGAAAGATCATCACCCAAAATCAACAAGTTTAATAATGCTGTATAGGTATTTGCGATATGACTCGAATCATAATGCTGGAATTCACATGTTTTCTATGTATTATTATGTAACTGTCAGTAACGATTCTCCTCTATTTTCTGCTTTCTCCTGTTCTTTGTTTCAAGACTTTACAGCATCGGGATCAAACTTTCTTCCTGACCAGGAGGACCCTCTGAATCCACACAAGGCTTCATTTTCATCAGGCTCCTTTCCTGTAGGCAATACTTGTTGCGCATAAATCCACTCGATCCAATCATGTTTGTTTTGATCGCTAACATTATCATCTAGTTCGCCTAATAAATTCATGGCTCCTAAACAAAAAAAAGCAAGTGTCATCCTGAATTTTTGCTATTTAGATATTATATTCGTATCTCATCACGCAAACATGAGTTTATACCTGTTGGTTTCTGTTTGGGTATATTGGGTAGGTAGCATGCATAAATTCGACTTAAAGTACTTGACAAACTTCTCTTTCGAGAATGCTGGTTCACCTGTTCTTTTCGTGGAATCCATTTTGGTCATAGGAAAGAGAAAGAAATGGATTACCTGATGCGGAGTTGTCGAGTGTACTGTATTTATGTGCTGATTGCTGTTCTACTTTATAATAATTGTTGGGAGGTAGCTATAAGAGCACGAAATTCTTTTAACAGCAGTGTCTCTCACATTGGGTTTACAATGTATATATTCCTAATATTTAGTATAAACATAATTTCATTAGTATTTCTAAATCTAAAGCGTTTAATTATTACGTATAGTGCGATAAAGCATGTAAGATATGAAATTTTAGATATTCAAGAAACACGTTTGTAACTTTTTTTTTATTCTTGAATGCTTAACAATGTAAACCCAATTATAGTCATTAGCACAGAGCATTACAGTATATAAAGATATAAACTAAGAATTTGTGCACACTAACATATTTCTTCTTTTCTTTAAAACTTTTACACTGCATATATTTACTTCGATTATGAAAGTAAACCAAGCAAACACGGCATGGATAAGCTTACTTATTTGATCAATCATAGATCTTAATTGATAGCACTATCAAATCCTAACTTGGTAGAGACATGCTAGCATCAAAGACAATGACTTTAATGACATATCCTTAAGATTGCTCTATGTTGATTTGAGCCTTGCTTTGGGTTGCATGAACTCTTACTTTGGCAATGCACCAGTAGTCACATATGAAATAAGGGTTTTTCATTGCTCTTCTCCTTCTTCCACAATCAACTTGAATACCATCCTTACAGATACAAGAAATAAACGTGTTATCCATTACAAGACACAACAAAGACTTTTGCGTTACCAAATACATGTCTGAATCCTATCAAATTCATCCAAAAACATTAGAGAAATCCTTGAAAATCAACCAACAATGTCCTATGACAAAGAAAAAGATCCAACTATGAATGGCGCTGGGTATCCTCCTCTTCAAGGACATTTGCAGCAACAGCAGCAGTTTTACAACACTGGCGCGTCTTCTCAAAACAACTCGGGAGCGTCCTCTCCTTCAGTTTATCACATCTTGCCGCTTTATGCCAGCAATGGATTTAGCCGCTACCCACAACAACAGCAACCTCAATCACAGCAGCAACCTCAACAACTTCAGCAGCAGCAGCAGCAGCAGCAGCAGCAGCAGCAGCAATCAAAGCAAGTGAATACTATCATGTCTGATAGCAGCAACTCTGTCCATGTTACACGGCAATTAACTTACGCACAAAACTCGCGTCAATCATCCTCACCTCATCACCATGCTCGTAACGCTGCTGCTATGGCTCGCTCTACACCTATTGCTTCCACTGTGACAATTACTGATCCTAACAATCCCAACAAGATCTTCAACCGCATTGATAATATAAATACCACCAGCAGCAACTCGAATGAAAAGCAAACTTGGACCACACTGGATATTGGCGGGATGGGACTCAAGCAACTCTCACCCACTCTTTGTTCATACAAATTTTTAACTGTGCTCTATATGAACCACAACAGTCTCACTAATCTCACTGGCGAAATCGCAAAACTTGTCAATCTCAGAACATTAGATTGTTCAGGCAACAAACTATCTACACTGCCACCTGAACTAGGCATGCTCGTTAATTTGCGGGATCTGCTCTTGTTTGACAACAATATCGCCAACTTACCGAACGAATTGGGCATGCTGTATCAATTAGAAATGTTGGGTTTAGAAGGAAACCCGATTCAGGCAGATATCAAGAATACTTTGATGAAAGAAGGGACGCAGGCTGTCATCATGTCATTGAGAGAGAATGCACCAGGTAGATTATATCTATTATAGCAATCGACAAGGGCTTACATTATATATTTTATACAGTTGGTATGCCTCCTCCTCATCGCGAATGGATTACTTTTGAAAATGACACTGCAGAGAATGATCCAGGTAACCGTTGTGACCAAATCCATGCACAAAACTGACGTTAACATTTGTAAACTTAGATAAATTCACTGTGCTATGTTATAACATCCTTTGTCAAAAGTATGCTACCAGCCAAGCATATGGCTACACGCCTTCATGGGCACTGAATTGGGAATACCGCAAAGAACTGATCATCTCAGAAGTACTCGGCTATAACGCCGACATAGCATGTTTGCAGGAAATTGCCATGAAACAATACGAAGGCACCTTGGGTGATACTTTTAAAGAGCGTGGTGATTACGATGGCGTTTTCTTCCCTAAAACCCGTGCAAAAACAATGGCTCCTAACGAAAGACGAGAAGTGGATGGCTGTGCTATCTTTTATAAAGCTTCTAAATACAACTTGATTGAGCACCACGTATTGGAATACAACCAAAAAGCACTTCAACGTTCAGACTTCAAACAAAGCGACGATATCTACAACCGCGTCATGACAAAGGACAACATAGCTGTCATGATTGTGTTGGAAAACAAGGAAACGCTAGCTCGTATTCTTGTCGTCAATTCACACATTTTTTGGGATCCCCAGTTTGCAGATGTTAAACTGGTTCAGTTGGGTATGATGATGGACGAGATTGAGACCTTTGCGGGTAAATATTTGACCCCTCCATCAGAGTCTGCAGGACCAACATATGAATCTACAAATATGTTACCAACCATCATTTGTGGCGATTTTAACTCTGTTCCTGAATCTGGTGCATATGAGCTTCTTTCCAAAGGTTCTATAGCCAAGGATCATCCTGAATTTGGCAATCATTCGTATGGGTTATTTACTTCTGAGGGTATCTCGCACAAATTGTCTCTCAAGAGCAGTTATAGTCAATTGGGTGAATTGGACGTGACGAATTATACTCCTGGATTCAAAGGTACATTGGATTATATATGGTATACCAGTAATACGCTGGATATCATGTCTTTGTTGGGCGGTGTGAGCCAAGATTATCTCGATAAAGTTGTTGGGTTTCCAAATCCTCACTTTCCTTCAGAGTAAGTTGTACTGTACAAGAGTTTATTGCATTGCAGCTAATATTGTAATAGTCATATCCCTTTGGTGGCAGAGGTTAGAATAAAGTCTCCTCGTCGCGAGAAGTTGGAAGAGCCCAATTTTGGCTTTTCATCCTCATTCAAACGATAGAAATGTTTAATTTAATTTAAAAATTCATGCCTCTTTTTCATATTGAAGCAAAATTGTACATTTTTCTCTCCCTGTCTTTTCCTCATTCTCTTTTTCCTTTATTTCCTTTCTCTTTTCTTCTTTTTATTTCTTTTTCATACATACATAACATTTATAAATATTAAAATCTATTATTGACAAATTTATTCAGTTTTGCCCGAATCAATCCAATTTTGATGAATTCGCACAAGCTCAGGGATGATTTCACTTTCAATCTCAATACCATTAGCCATTTGTTGCTGTGTGAGTGACAGTACCTTCTGGTTGTGTTGAGTAATAAATGTAACTGTCTGCTTGCGAGTTTTCAGCATATTTCCAATAACAACTTGATGGCCATAACGAGTGAGTGCTTGTCTTGCTTTTAGGACCAGTAAGCTACTGTCAGTCTCGAGCTTGAATGACACAATTAATCCTTTGGCTGCCCAGTTACTGACTAGTGGCTTCAAAAATTTAGGTACTTGATCTAAGGTCAATGTTAATCCACCATCACGAGATTGAATTTTGTGTTCTGCCATTTTTTGAGATGGAATGAAGAAATCACTGACTGCAGCAGCAAGATAATACATGGCTTTTCTTTCTAAACGTGCTAAAATCTTGGAGCCAGCCTGAAGTTTGAATAAATATTCAGGCAGTGTAACAAAATCAAGCATCAAAATTCGGTTATTTTTTTTGGCTTCATTATATTTTGTCAAAAGTTCATGCATTTTGGTAGCATATTTGGATAGCACTGCATGGCAGATATTAGACAACATTTCAAGTATTCATTGTTTTATGAATACCTTGAATTGAACCATCCTCCTTTGGCTCTAAATAGTCCAAAAATCCCATATGTGAGTGTGTGTAATGACGATTATAAGGTTGGATACTGTTTTGACGATGCATGAATACCACTGCATACCCTGCCTCTAAGAAATATTCAGCAGAAGTGGCACCGCGAGTGCCGTTACTAAAATTGTCAATGAATCGAACAGTTTGATTCTCAAGAGGCACTGTCGTTCCACCACTCTAAAAATAGTGTTAGCTGTTGATTTTGCGAACCAAAGTAAACCTTACAGTGATAAAAACAACTTTGCTTCCTTTCTCTTTGTGAAAATCAACGAACGCGTTTAACATTGACTCAAATGCGGGCAAATCCGCAGGAGGGTCATTTATTTGGAAGTAAACATCAGGGTCAATGACACCTTGACCATTATCGAGAATCGGTTCATTTGAATTTGTTGGGATGGGTACAGTAATTGAGGCCATGTTAAATTGTATTGCAAGAAGAGTGCTAAGGTTAACCAACCTTGTTCAATTTCCATTTACATTCAAGATTTGTCATCTCTCCCAGTCACAGAAACTGTATCATTTTAAGCAAGCCATGTCATGGAGTAGACATCAAGTACAGATGTGCCCTAATTGCGTAAATCAGATCATTGTTGAATGGCGTGATATTACGTTTACTTTATCATACTTATTACCATTGATTCAAAAACCAATCGAATTAAAAAGGAGAACTAAGCAGCAACCATTCTTAATGCTTCTCAATGCTTTGTCCACCGATAAACACAAATGCATTTTAATCATGCATATTATGTAAGCCATTATCAATTTGGAAAATATAAAACGCAGCTGATGGCTGTTATATCCATATAAAGGCTACATATGTCATATCTAACTTAGTCATAATGCACGGATCATGATATTAATTGTTGGTAATTCTTTTACAAATAAGGAATAAGCTACAAGTTGTAATTGGACCTCTTGCAAGGTTCCAGGCTTATTCAAAGAATACATCTAGATCAGATCGCGGGATGTCGGGAAGACATCCTACCCAATCTTCTCTTTAATGTAAAATAGAAAGATAGGTCTGTCCTGGAAATGCTGTGATTTAATAAGGTTTGACACTTCTTGTCAAACATCAGATGTTATGTGGATAAACATTGATTGGGATATATTTTAGTATAAATAGAGATCATATCTTATGTCAATAAAAGTCTTCAGTTTTGTATCTGGTTTTATTCAGAAAGTCTTTATTACTTTATACAAATCTTATTTACATAACATTACGCTGCGCCCTTTGACACTGGCACAACAATGGCGACCGTGGCAACTTATTATCATTTAGCTCGTGACAAACAAATCAAGGGTAAAAAAAAAACCAGGTAATTTGAAATGTTGCACTATCTACTATTTCTTCATCAAGTGGTTTTTATGAATGATGATCGTTGTTGACTTGCATAGTACTCTGGTATATGATATATGTACTTAATTTTTTTTGTTTTATTTTCTTTACGTACTAATTAGTATTTTACTCCATGTAACTTTCAGTCATGAGAAATGATTGTGAAATACACTCACTATGATGATCTGCATTCCACTTCTAGATTCATCCAGTTACCTTAAATTGATATAGACTACATACGCGCACAGATAATAAGATGTACAATACAGATTTATACTACATAAGATATAGGCTAGGGATGTTACCATTAGGATGGATGACGCTGCAGACTTATACCTATATCCTGACACGAGCCTTAGAAATTTACTAGGTTTAGTATGCGCTTTATACGTGCTACGAGCTTATGCCATACAAGATCTATGCTTCAGATGCGTATTTCCAGTTTCTAGATACGCACTACAAGACATATATTTATATCCAAGATACTAGCTACAGATACAATTTTTGCTACACACTTGTACAATATGTAAAATGCTATAGATATGCTCATGACATGCTGCGTATACCGATATATGCTAAGATGAATACCAAGTGATATAGACTAAACAACACTTTACTAGAAATGATATACACTTATGGATCGATATTCATAATCTTCGTACAGAAGATTAATCAGGGTAACCCGAGTAAAATCTATCAACTCACCTAGATAGATCAAAGTTTTCTGTAGTCTGCTGAGATTGTTATGTCAAAAGTCTGATAAAATAAATCTGCCAAAGAATTACACCTTTATTCATAATACATCTCTCGATGTATTATATACACATTCATTACACTAGGGTTCTACTGTCTAGCTGCATAATGTAAATCATGACTACCCATGATTTACTGTAAGACCCTGGGACTGATCTGAGATCCTGATGTGAGACCTTGCCATGTTATTGATATAACACCACCCCACACCAACATAAGCATTATGTGACAAAAGTAGAAGTAGTTCCCGAAGTCGTAGACCGTTGTAGTAGTAGTTGTAGCTGTGTATAGTTGTAGTAGGCCG
>MU619325.1:0-24661 GCA_025201805.1 Parasitella parasitica
GTTTCCACTGGACAATGTCTCTATCAAAAGTTATCTGCAAAAACAGTTTTATTTTTCAATATTTATCATAAATATCACATATTTGCTCATAACTTTCAGTAAATGAGATCATGTTTAACAATTAACCTTTAAATAAAATTATAACGCAGTTGTATTCATAGGAAACCTTTTTTTGTATTTAATCAGCTAATCATTAAGAATGTGAATCATTCATCGATAAGTTTAGCCTCGCAATTTAAAATAAGTACAACCCAGCTAGATGGTTTCGATACGAGCATTCTATTGATTACTCCTATTTAGTATATAAAATAGTTAGTAATATTTAACTGTAGATGTGGTAAGGAATGATTAACATGATAACTGAGGAGTTGAAAAGTGTTAATCATGGTATTCTATAGGCACTATAGTTTGCATTAAACGTTTAATCTATCTTAGAATATTAATGTTAAGTAATTTAAGAGAATACTATATCCATCTCGAATCATAATTGTTCACTATTGAGGAATGGATTATGCATCCAACCATGAAGAACACAAAATTATGTTAACATTTATGTTCTTTGATTCCGTTCGGCCTTTTTTTTTTGTGGCACACGAGCTAAGCACAGGTTGGTAAAGTCAATCACGCAATGCAATGAAATAGTGTGCAAATAATTTTAAAAAAAATTGATGAAAAAAAAACATGTTATTATGCTATGTGTTTGTCGTGTGAGATGTATTATGTTTTTTGAGTGTTCGTAACACGATTTCATTTTCATGGTGAATGATTTTAATATCTCTCGCAAATTTAGCATAATTGGACAACAACCACGTGCATTTCAATAGATCGTTGCTTTCAGAACAAATTCACTATAAAAGGTACTAGCTTCTCTGACTAATTAGCACATGAATTTAGGTATACGGATATATTGATTTTGTGGAAAACTAATCTATTTTATCGAATCAATGTTTTATTGAGGAAAATAAAGAGACAATTAAATTATCAAATGTCTTGAATGTAGTGTTTGAGCTTCTTCATGGATGCTATATCTTTTTGGCGTTTTAAGCCGGAAACAAAATTATGGTCACTAAATAAAGTAAAAAACATTGACTAACTAGCCTCATTATAATTGTATGTATTGTGAGTTTACCAATTTAGTCTTTTTGTGATATCATCGAGATCTAAATTCAAATAATTTACGATAAATGCGCCGATATCTGTGTTTTCATGATTCCCTCTCAATGATTCCGATTTGCTTCCATAAGCATACAAATTGACGTCGACTGCAGTGTGCCCCATGGTCGTCCACTTTTAAATTTTTAATATGCAGATTATTGGAAATTAATGGCATCCAAACATTACCCCAATCTCGGCCCTTTTGCTTATAATATCTGCAAGAGCCTTAGCAAAGAACTCGTATGTCAAGTTGTTCTCTTTCCAAGCCAGTAATTGATTTATTTCAGCATCTGATGCATCTTCTACACCGGTTCCATCCTTGATAATGACCTCTATAAGATATTCTCTTGTATCCTTACCCTCTGAAATAGCTTGCATCCATTTCCAAGCCAAAATTTCGCTCGAGTTTTTTACTTTGATCAGAACTTCAGGATTCCATTCATACTCTGGATACTCTTTAGTAACCTGACGCCCAACTGTTAACCCGCCCGTTTCGTGATCGCTTGTAGCAATCAGCACTGTTTCAGGATTCTGCTCAACGAATTTCATGAGTAATTCTATAGTTTGCTGATACTCCCAAACTTCTTCAAATTGAGTAGCAGGATCATTGCTATAAAGAAACCATTAGAGGTGGGATTTACAAAATATATTATTGATGCCTACATATGGCCAGCCATATCAATTCTGCTAGCTTCTACCATCAAGAAAAACCCCTCTTTCGAATCCTTGATGGACTCTTTGAGGATATCGAGAGCTTTTCCGGCCATTTCAGGAAGAGAAGGTTGGATAGAGGGCTTATTGTCTATAGCATAATCCATGTGCTATTGTTTTGAACAGTAAAGGTTGGTTTTTCGCGTATCTCTTCTATTAAAAATTTACACACATGAGGAGCAAACAAACCCATTAACGGCAACTCGACGTTCTTTGGATCTAATTGATCAAATTGCTGTCTGGTTGTAATAGTATCCCATCCATAATCTCGCTTAGCATCACCGATTAAATTGCGATTATCTAATCTACAGCTCTCCGCTGTGTTATTGCTTAAAAACTCGCACAAACCGCCCCCAAACATTAAGTCTACGGTTCTGCCCAAGGGTGTGTAGCCAACTTGATGTTCTGCAATTTGATTTTCCCAATCCCGCCATCCGATATGAGCAGAAAATGCAGCAGGTGTGGCATGCGTAACTCTAGATTTTACTACTAATCCAGTTTTCATGTTACGGTGTACCTTGGCAGACTCCAAAACAGTTCCACATGGTGCCTCGTCAGGATTTACTATAGATGCTAGATTAGGTATAGGATTTGGGGCGTATATCTTTATGGGCGTACCTCCAATAGCACCATTGTATGTTTTAATGGCACAAGAAAAGGCTGTGGCGCCTGCAGCGCTGTCGGTAATTAAGCTAGAGCTACTCTGCGTACGACTCGTGCCAACAAGGATCTTATCCAGAGGGAAGATAGCGTTTACTGGTAAATCTTCTCTCCACCTGTAGTATTGCCTTGCAAAAGTCTCGGATGCAGGGCCAAACCCGTCGCTGATCATCATGATAACGTTACGTTTGGGTTCTGTTTTGAAATTTATTCAATGAGGGAGATTTTTTTTGAGTGATGCGGATAACTACCGTTAGTGTGCTTTTTCATAACGAGAATAGTAAATAATGATATTCCGGCCAAACAGAGAAAAGCTGTTGCTGCAAGACGACGATGATATCGGGATGTCTAAAATCGTGTATTTTGTGGAATAAGTAAATGAATGTGCGGTTGTATCTGAAATAGACTAAAACGAGAAGAAAGATAGACGCATAGTATTTCTTGAAAGAACCAAATAAACGAAAAAAGGGGATAGATGGATTATTGTTTAAGGAGTTGCTTGGTTAGAAGCTTGGAAAGTAAGGGATTCTGATTGATAAAGCATACTACACAGTAGCACCAAACTCGCTTATACTATTCAACAACCCAGCTTTTTGACATTTATAATGTATAAGTTGTTTCGGATCATACCAGAGCATATTGCAAATCCTTGTTTACTTTTGGCAGCAACTTTTCCACATCCTGATCCTGCAGTTGACTGTATCGCGGAATGAAGGTATAGTCAATAACCATTTCACAAATGTTGGCCTCAGAAAAAGAGTGGTCGAATACAAAACCGTGCATCTAGCAGCATTTTGTCGTCTGATCCAAGCAATATTATTTCGAAGCCAACTGTCAAACGCAAAATTATAAAAAAAAAAAAATGAATGCATGGGACACTGAATCTGGTGAAAAAATCCAAGTAGCATCTTCTCCAGACCCTACCAAAGCTTTTGAAAGCAACAAACAAGAGTTGCCTTCAACAGATCAACCATTACATGCTGCTAGTACTAGCATAGATATTCCTACGCCTTCACCTTCACCTGCTGTGCCTGAGTCAAGTCCTAATAATGACTCTGCCTCCGAAAAGCCTAGTCTACCACGATTTATTCTGCGAATTTGGCAATTTTTTGCTGCCATTGGTGCCTTTGGGTTCCAAGTTGGAGCATCTCCGGTATGTTGACCGTTACAACAAAGAAACCCCTCAAACTAATGAAATTTATAGTATTCTGGGGAGCCAATTCCATTTGGAAAATTAGGGTTACTTTACTATGGATACACCGTATGCTGGGTATCTATTGTGTGGAGCTCATTTAATATATTTGTGTATTTGACAAGACGATTTGGCAAAGGCCATAAAGTCAAGCGATTCGTCTCGACGCTTTTTGATTTTATTCTAGCTGCATTATTCGGCGTATGTGTATTCTATGAGATCGCAACTTACCAATGCAAACCTGGCATGCACAACGGATGGTAAAAAAAAAAAGATTGCATGAAACGCATGTATACGATGATATACTCACAACTTCTTTTTATTCTCAGGTGCAACTTTTACAATACTGGCCTATTCTTCTTGATGTCTCTGTTTTTAACGTACGTTATACATGCACTATGGGATGTCTTTGGTGCAATGTCCTGTCTAAGAAAATAATGTACAATGTATATTGATGATAACCTAATAATTACTATATAATAATAACATGTATGACATACTGCATCTACTTTCTTAAAAATATCGATATTTTAACACGAATACAGAGATTATCGAAATAAGGAGCTTCTTTTTTTTTGTTTTGTTATTTCAAGAGTATACAATTTAAGGGGTTATAAATTGATGGTCCTTGCATGTCGAAAGTTTTGTTCCATCTTTATCTGACACATGACGTTAATTCATAAATATTATTAATGTACAAAGGACAACATTTTATTGACTGCCAAAAGATTTGATTGAATCCAATACAGTAATGATTATGAAAATATACTTTAATGAGTGTGTTGGCCTTTAAAAAGGACTGGCAGATGCATGAGGAAAAACCATGTTCTTTTTAGCGTCCATACATTTCTTCGAAATAAGGTGCTAGTCGGCTGCGGTCCACAGTTCCAATATAGTACTGACCACCCTTATTTGTCCAGCTAACAGCTTCAGAATAATATTCAAACTCTTCGACTCGTAGGATGGATTCAGGCATATTTAAAGTACGTTGATTAATTTTATGATTCTTGGGAACAAATGATTTCAAAGAGATGATTTTGGTGCCCTCTTTCAGGTCTAGAAAGAGTTGTGCCAACGCCTGATTTGTAGCTGCATCGAATGCGTAATTGTTCACTAATAATACGTCGGATCGCTTAAGTGTGGAATAAAGATCATTGGCTGCAACATCAAGGAAATCGCCATGTCTGAAATGAATTTTACCTGTAGGTAATCGCCAGGCTCTAATCTCACATTGGTTAGAATTGGTCATTCATACACAAATATCAACATTTACACTTACTTCATACGCGCAGCATATTCCTTTAATTGTCTTTTGGCGAATTTACACGGTGTCTCCATTATTTCTATACCGTAAGCTTCACATCCAGTTTGTGCAGCTACTTGAAGTACAACATTTCCAATGCCACAGCCCAGATCCATAAAAACACTGCGGGAATTAACCCCTGTTTTCGTGATGAAATCCTTAACCAAAATGGGGTTGATCTCTCCATAGACATTATTCGAAAATGCTACTAGAAAATTAGTGCACATGCATAGAATGCAAGTATAAATATATTAAATACCTTGATAATTATTTAACGCATCTGCCTGACGTGCTACGGTTCGACTATAAACCTGAAAAAGAATATGACAAGCCAAGTCGTAATTTGGATGACACATGTCCCTGGCATTTTTACTAAGAACGCCATCTGCCTTAAATTGTCGTATAACCTTGTTAAACTCTCTAATAGCCTGAGCAAATCCAGCTCCATTACGGCGATTACGATATTTTATGAGATTGCGCATGATTCCATGAGATTGATTTCCGAGTAATTTCTGTTCTTCTGATGTCAGATAACAATCGTAAATAAGTTCTGCTGTGCGCATCAAATCAGTGATGGGATTGTATTCATCTTGATCCTCCTCTTCTTCCTCGTATTTTCCAGCTGCGTTTTTAATTACAGGCTTTAATAGCAGAAAGCTGAAAAGCAGGTCAGATAACAAATAAATAAATAAAACCTTTAATACGTACTTTTCAGGTTCGATGGATCCGGGATATTCAAGAGTAGCACGCAAATTTTTTTCTTTGTGGGTGGGAGCAGTTCCACTTGGATTATCTGAGTCAGGTTCAGTGAAATCTAATCGAGTAAATTGCGGTTACAACAAATAATAATCAGAGATACTGTACACAACTTACATGGTCTGTATTGAACAATCTCAGCTTGAACGACTCTATCTGAATGTGTGATGGATTTTCCCGGTTTAGATTGAGGTGTTTTGTCTTTTGCAGCTTTCTTCTCTCGGGTATTATCGAATGCAGAACTTGATAAACGTCTTTTTGTAACTGTGGATTCAGACTTTGATACATGTTCTAAATGTTCAGCTTTATTCGATGTCACCGTTGTAGTGCTTTTGGTAGTAACAGTGGCACTAGCACGAACAGTATGGGATACCGTCGTGGATGTCTGTATTTGACTGTGCGGTTGTTGCTTTTGGGAAGTTGACGTTGCTGTTGCTGCTGCCGCTGCTGCCGCTGCTGCTGCTGCTGCTAACTTGCTTGCCATTACTTTTTTGGGTGGCAATGCCACTGTTTGCTTATTTTGATCTTTCTCGATCAAAAGATGGCTTCTGTCATCTTTTTTTGAAGAACTATCAATTGTGGTCATAATTACTTTGAGAGTAAAAGAAAGAAAAGCAGGGAGACTCAAAAAAAATCGACACTTTTAGTTAATGGAAGGCCAAGGAAAATCCTAAAGCCATCCAGTAATAACTAACGCGGCTTCCTAATAGATGAGACTTTCTTTTGAAGCCAACTTGAAAGCATTCAAGATGAAGTTGTTCATTTATTCTGAGAAGTCTACAGATAGTAGTTCCATATTAAAGGCATACTTTTATATATATATATGTATTTAAATATGTTCTTTTATACAAATTTTTCGTGCTTCAAGAAAAAAAGAATTACAAAGACATCATGTTATTAAAGCCTGGAGGACCTGGTTGATGTTGCTCCTGCTGCTGCTGTTGATGGTGCTGTTGATGTTGCTGTTGCTGGTGATGTTGCTGTTGCTGTTGCTGTTGCTGGTGATGTTGCTGTTGCTGTTGCTGCTGTTGCTGTTGTTGAAATTGAAGTTGCTGCTGCTGAAGTTGCATTTGCATTCTTAATTGATATTGTTGTTGCTGTAATTGCATCTGTTGCAACACTTGAGGTGATTGCTGAGGATTTAGTTGTTGCTGTGGCTGTGGCTGTAGATGTGGTTGTTGGCCATTAAGGAACATGGAAGGACTAGTGCCAGCTAACTGCTGCTGCAGCTGTGCCGGTGTGATGCTATTAGCGATTGCAGTTGCAGAGCTACCTCGCTTGGTCATTTCGAGATGAATTGAAAGTAACTTCTTCTTCAACAGTGATTGATCATGCTCAAGCTGATGTTTTTCCTTTTCCAATTTCCTCTTTTGTTCCTCCACTACATCTTCGAGTGATACATAATGAGATGCTTGTTGTTTATATTGAGCCAATTTAAATCGGATTAACGTGTTTGTCAAGTTACATAATTCGTTCTCTTCCTTTTCGGTTTTAGGTGATTCTTGTTCTTCAGTTATCGCTTTTGTGTCTGCTCCTTGCTCTTCGTCTTGCTTCGCTTCATCTACTTTTTCTACATCTGACGTGTCTTTCTTTTCTGATTCAACCTCACAATCCTCTTTTGCACCCTCAGCTTTTTTTTCTTCCTCTTTAACTAAAGTCTCATCTTCTGCTTCAACTTCTATCATGATTTCGTCTTTAAATTTCTCTATATCAATGTGCCCTGCTGCTGCTGCCACTTCTGGTTGGACAGCTGATGCCAAGAATGCAACTGCTGCCATGATTGGATTTTCTTGGTACTGTGCAAAATCATATTGTAACAAGCCCAGTTTTTGAATCTCTACATCAGAAAATGGATCATTTGTTGGTAACTGAAGATAGTGTAAAATGCATTCCTCTTGAGTTCTTGTGCCAACATGGTTAGATATCTTTTCCCAGTCGTCTTGGTATAACTTTAGACCTTGTTTTAGTAGTGATTCTTCTTTTTCATCCCAAGCGTCGCCATCTTCAGTATCATCGTTTTTATTTCCAACCCTTTCCAATACAAAATTTCCATTATCTTGGTCCATAGGGTATTTTCCTGCTACAAAGCATGGACGGCAAAGGTAAAAGTTGGTTTGAGTTGTACTGCAAAATTGTTCGCTTGTGCATTCAGTTTCACAAGATGAGCATTTTTGAGGTTTCTTCTCTTTCCCAAAACTATAACGACTAACGGCAGGTTCATCCTTTACGCGAAAATCTTGTTTTTCGTTTGCTTCTTCTGTGAGCTGATTCTCAATGACTTTATCTATGACAACCTTGAACTGGCTGTCAAAAGGTGGACTCAGAGAAGACAATTTGACTTCAGGATCAACCTACATTCACACCTGTCAGTAGTTGTAACTATAATTCAAAAGGTGAAGTCAAGTTACCTGATAGTTAATTAATCCCCATTGTTCCAAAAACGAATGCACACGAAGAATAGCACATACATCACCTATTAAATTACGTCTACATGCTGTAATTGTGAGGTATTCCACGGGATTCATACGATAGGTATTCACCATAAAATCACGGTAAGTTTTATAGACCGTAGGTGTTTTTGATTTGTTGCGATCATTAAAGAATTCTGGTAAAGCTCTTGACTCGATAACATTGACTGTAGTAATATCGAACCAAGCAGCATACGATGGGATAACAATTTCATGGGATTGAATAGTAAGATAACGTTGAGGATCCTCTTCAGGTAAAGGTATAGCTGAAAGATCTACAGGCAAAAGAGGTGCCTGAATTACAGAATCGGTATTTTCTGTTTTGGCGGTTGGAACCGGACTTGAAGGTGTCTGTGATGGTGCATTATCCTCAGTAATAAGTGTCGATATTTCGTTTCCTAATTGTACTGTGGGTTGTTCACCAATTGGGGTTTTCACTTTTTTTAATGGACTATTTGTATCTAAAACTGCTGATTCATCTGCTGATCTCTTCAAACTCATGCGATTCAAGTGTTTTTCAGGATAATCGTAATCAATAGGTGACATCCACTCGTTATACTTGTAACTGTCTAAGATCCAGGTGGCTCTGATATGCCATGGGCTAGATAAACTAGGCTTAGGGACCTGACCATCTCCAATTTCTGTTACCCAAGTATTGTATGAATCAGGTAAACCAATGTAATGGATCAATGCTTTTCCATTTTTTTGTTCTTCAATATAAAAGGGGCAACTCTCGCTGTTGAATACAGGCTCAACACTGTTGTAAATAATGTGCGTAGCGCTTGGAATTACATCAACAATTTGACCTGGTACGTGAAATTTGAGAAACCTGGTCTACAAGTGCACAGTTCACCAAATGAACTTACCTCCTAATGCCATTACAATACGTGACCATTCATCAATATCAGTTTTGTTGGTAACTGTTTCGTCAAAGGCAACAACCGGAGGCATATAGAATCCATCTTGAATCAGTTGCTCTGTGATAACTCTAACAAGTTCAAGGTATATATCTCTTTCTTCTGGCGCGTCAAATTGCCAATCGCTAATGTCATTATCAGATTGAAATGTATACGCTGCTTGCAAAATGGTGTAGAGTGGTGATGGTTTAGATAGCATCTCCACATTGAAGAAATGAGTTGGTATGCGAGCAGGTAATGGCTTGCTTTGATTTCTATTCAAGCGCAGGGCGTTTTGTTGAAATTGTAAAAATCGAGCTGTAAAATAGGCTAGTTCGGGTGCTGTAAAAGTTGTATCTACACCTATTGATCCCAGGTCATCTCGTAAATCCTCAACAATGGCATCAAAGTAGGAAATGGTGCTAGGCTGTTCGTAAAAATTAAAGTCTATCTTGGGTGCTTGCTCTGTGGTAGTTGTCATTTTTCGTTTGATATCTCTTATACGCGTTCAAGGAATATACACATATACACGCAATCACAAATAAATAAGAAAAAATCTATACTTTTTAACTTTTCAATATTAAATGTTGGCTTGGTAATATATATTTGGAAATATATTAATAGTTGGTTGTTAAATTGATTAAAAAAGACCTTGATAGAATGTGGAAACTTGACTACCTTTACAGTATTTCGTTTGTTGATTGCAAACCACTAATTTATGACGTAGTCATATACATAAGCTCTAGGATGTTAGAAACATAACTAGTCACGTGATTGTAAAAATGTAATGATTAAAATATTTTTAATTTTTTAGTCATCAATAGAAGCTTCTATGGCGCAATTGGCTAGCGCGTCTGACTGTTAATCAGGAGGTTGGTGGTTCAAGCCCACCTAGGAGCGTTTTTTTATTTTTTTTATAAAATTGTCTTTCAGGCTTTAATGCGCTTTCCTGATAGTTTCGTGAGCAGAGATGGGATTATTATAGGATATAAGTATAAGATATTTTAAGAGATAAAAAGATACCGTTTATTCTTTTGTACTTTGATAGATATTTATATTAACTAAAAGGTTACACACAAGGTCAGTATGAACCTGACAATAGAATCTATATCCTTCGTAACATGTGTATTGCCGCACTAAATGGTTTACCAGAGTTCGAGATATTAATAAAAAAAGTGCCATGAAATCCAAATTTTAACTGTTTGGCCAAATGTAACTAACAATAATGCGAAGATTGAATCTGTTCAGCTGCTGCTGCCGCCGCTTCGTGCATACATGCATTAGATTTAGTAAATAAGAGGATACCCATTACCTCGTATAGAGGGTCCAACAGAACAAAAAAATCAATAGGATGTTTTACAAAGTATTTAAACTAGCTCTAAGTAAAACACAGGTATTAAAAATGTCTTGGGTTTATAAACTGTTTACATCTCATTTAAATAAATAATATTTGGCAATACTTCCTCAGTTGTTCCCATTGTACTCTCCACCGCTTATCTGACAATTTCGGACAGTTATATAATGCACTTGTTATAAGTTTTTCATTAAATGGCATAGCACAATAATATAGAATACATTTTGTGTGTTTGAAATCGGAAATACTCTCTGATTATTTATGTAAATTTCATTTTCCTTCAGTTGTCATAGTAACAATATTGACAATGTTGCCAGGCTCATCTTTCAGAGGGATTTAATAGCTGTATTTTTTGATTAATAGGAATTAATGAACTACACCTCTGGACTAGCTGCTTAATTTAACATAATTAGAGCTTTAACCTGTGCGAAGACCAAACTAGAGATATTTTTTCCGTATGTGCCAATTTCATAATCAAACTGAATCCTGTATACTCATAAATTTAACATGGTCTTTTTGTTTTATGCTATTTTTTATATAAAAACTATCGCCTCGACTACTTGGAAAAAGTTCATAGATGTCAAATCCAATAATGATCGGTTAGATCTTAGAATCTAGAAAACTCAACAACTACGATTCCAAGGTATTCACTGCTTCTGATAGTGATTCAAAGAACGAATAAAACTTATACTAACCTGAGAATATATCATGTAGAAATACCCTTTTTTTTTAAGGAACTTTTTCGATATATTCACACAGAAATTGGGTAAGATAGAATTGGTTTGTTATGATGCGAAAGCTAAAATATGAGTCCCACCTCCAATACTCGATACGCCTTAAGCAACTTCTAGTAAATTTAGATGTGTCAAATCCTTTTTTTTACCCCTCTCCCTTCTATTAACACGTATTATTAACACTAGAAATCATCTATATAGCTACAAATAGATTTCTTCAGGCACAAATCGTATAACTGCAATTGAGAAATACAACAAGAGAGTTAAATAAACTTGAGCTGTAAATAAAATGTTTGCTTATCGAGGGATGTCTTTATGTGAGAGGCTATCGAGCTATAAACCTTTTAAAAGATCACAACTGTTGAAAAAAAAAAAAGGTCAATTTAACATAAATGATTTTATATGAGTTTTCACAAACTCATATCCGTTGGTTGTAAACTTCAACTTTTTATCATTTATGAACTAAGTATATGATTAGTGTCCCCTAAGCTTTTATATATGTAAATAGAGTGTTTGTTACAACCGTGGTATGAAAAATATCAAAGAGAAAGTATAATATCATTACCTCCAATCAAGACAATATTGTCGATGACCAAATTTTTTTTTTCAATCAATGTCTCGGCCATCTCTAGTTTGTTAGCTTGTTCAACGTATGTATGTAATATCATATTAACCAAACTTGCTAATATTATATGTTTATGTCCCCCAAAACCAGCTCTCATTAGCTATACCCACAATGATAACGAGGAAGGGTTCGTGAAACCCACCCTCAAAATGCCTCTCCACACCTTTATCAAAAATCACCAGGCCAAACTAATCAAGTCAATACGGTATAAAAAAATTCGAAGAAGTATCAGTTCATTCAATATAATTCTTTAGTCAAGCTTTACATGTATAGTTGTTGTGCATGTGTCCTACTCAAAAAATATACTCGTGTTTAATCCTTTATCTTTCTTCCCGCGCGCCGTGGTAGATTTTATCAAACTTAACCTTAGCAAAATGAACAAAAAAGGAATTTTTCACTGAGATGATTGAACCTTAAACATCTTTCCCACGAAAAAAACAAAAGAGATATGCCAATTCGACATCTTGAGCTTAATCTAGCTATTATACGAGTATCATATTTTGCTATTAGAAAGCATAAAAAGTGCAATTAAACACGATTTTTTAAGCGTTATGAAATACTCAAAATTCTTGCTTGGAATAGCTTCAAACTACTTGAACACTACGGAAATGTCGTACATTTGACGAGATATAGTATAGACTTTGTTTTTATATCCGCGGTTGTAAGGTATGACAATAGCCAGAGCTACAGGACTTTATTGATACCATGGTAAAATTGCACGAATGTATTTATTAACAGGATGAATACATTTTGGTAAGGTTTTGTTATATTAACAAGCAGAAAGCTCTTATTGATGTCGATATTTTCAGGCTTAGGAATTCGCCAGATTAATTAAGAATTAACCATAATTACTTTTAGTTGCAATGTCACTTGTGATACAATTACTTTATACCCTAGCAAGTAAGTTCTCATCTAATTTTTAACATGTGCTCTTTAATGTTCACAGAGGATAAATCACAAATATATAATATATAAATGATACTTACGAAGTGAACCGGAAGAAACGGGAACTCTAAAATATAGATATATCGATCTAGAGTGTGCGAAACAACATGATTGGATTTTGCTGTAAACGGGTAAATCGCTTCTCTTTCCAAATCAAGAATTCTATTTCGTTCTTTTCTATATCAGTGATCGTGTATTGAATCTCCATTTCTATTAGGTTTACAACTAGAACCAATATGGAGAAATGACCCAACTAAAATATACTTGCGATTCGCAATTTTTCTTAAATCAGATGATAGCATCAGATACCCTTTACTAATTGCAATTGAGTGTAGTGCGTATGTGATTAATATCCGCTCTTTTTTTTTCTTTTTTTTTTTATCTAGTAAATATTAAACATTTATCCAACAGGCATCTATCTAGAACAAAAAGAGCTGATTTACAGGTCCATATTGACCTGGTTTTGGCATGTTTCAAAAAAAAAAAAAATTGACTCATTTCGAAATACATGAATCACAGTGGACCAACATTTCTTTCTCAGATATAACATTGTATCCATCCTCATATCATTGATCGTTATACCATAATTTGTATTGACAGTAAATTCGATTCTGAGAATATGTATAAATAATTGACCCTGAAATACTCTATAATTTTCCAGGATCTGTTTGTATAATTTCACGATCTCCTGAAGTTAATCGTGCGAGCAAGGCCGATAAGGTTAAAACATCAGCTGTAACTGAACTTTAAAGTTATATAATGGCAGTGTGGTACTGTATCACCTTGAATATATAGATTGATCATAGCGTGAGAAATGACTGGTTGAAGCTGAGTTAATGTGAGAAAACTTGCCATGTGGTCAGCTAACAATACTTCCAAATGCAGCAATTGATAGGTTTCCTTGTCATTTCAATAAAAATAAATGTATGGAATCCACAGAAGCCATAGTAATATTTATATATTCATTTTTGGAATAAAAGCCTTTTCATGGAAACATTGTCACTAATGCACAAAAACATTCTTATATCTCCCAGAAAGACAACAATGTACACAAATCTAAAAAAGAAGAATGACAATCAAAAGCAATCATATGGCAAATTTCGCTGGATTTGTCGAATTAGATATAGTGCTACACTCATTGATTGGTCTGACATTCACGATAACTTATTCGTTCAATCGGACAAACATGGATAACTGATCAACTAATTTGATAAACAAAAAAAAAAGCAAAAAAAAAAAAGGTATATAAGGCATTCGGATCAAGCAATCAGCAAACCTTCATCCTTTTTCTTACTCCCTCTCCTCTTCTCTCTTGTTACCTTCTTGCGAATAAAATAAGTCATGTCTGAAAAGCTGGAACAAGAAAAGGCTTGCCAGATCGTTGCCTACGATGAAGCTGATCTCCATGAAGACGAGCTTGACAGACCTGAGCCCACCGAAGAAGATTGGAAGGAATTACGCCAAATTGCGGACGATGTTCCTTTCTCAGCCTACCTTGTTCTTGTCATTGAGTTCTGTGAGAGATTCACCTACTACGGTTTGAGGTATGTTTATAAGCATCTACATTTGCATGGCCAAGGGTCTCTAACGCTTGTAAAATCAGTGGTCCATTCCAAAACTACATTCAGAATCCTGCTCCCGAGAGCTGTAAGTGCTGCTTATTTCTTGAATCCAACTATACAATTTACTAAATCTTTCGATAGATCCCGCTGATCAGGCTGGTGCCATGGGCAAAGGTCAACAAACTGCTACTGCCTTGACTACCTTTTTCCAATTCTGGTGTTATATTACCCCCATCTTTGGTGCTATCGTTGCCGATCAATACCTTGGTAAATATCGTGCAATTCTTCTCTTTTCTATCATCTACTTTATTGGTTTGATCATTTTGACCGCCACTGCTTCTCCTGCCGGTATTGCTAGTGGTGCTGCCTTCCCTGGCTTCATCGTTGCCATAATTATTATCGGTCTTGGTACCGGTGGCATCAAGTCCAATGTCGCCCCCCTCATTGCTGAACAATACCAATCCAAGTCGCCTTATATCAAAGTTACGAAGAAGAACGAGCGTGTCATTGTTACTCCTCAAGCCACTTACCAAAAGATCTTCAACATGTTCTACTGGGGTATCAACGTCGGTTCTCTCTCTGCCATTGCCACCACTGAATTAGAAAAGAACGTCGGCTTCTGGCCTGCTTATCTTTTACCTACTCTTATGTTTATTCCCGGCATCCTTGTCGTCTTTTTGGGCCGCAAGCGTTATGTGCAGGCTCCTCCTCGTGGCTCCATCTTTGTCGAAGCTGCCAGACTTTTCAAGTATCGTCTTTTCACTGTCAAGGGTAGCCTGGAAGCTTGTAAGCCTTCCAACCTCGCTCAAACTCACCCCGAACTTCTTGAAAAGGCTACATGGGACGATATCTTTGTTGATGAACTGAAGCGTGCCCTCAAAGCCTGTGTTGTCTTTTGTTGGTATCCTATATACTGGCTCTGCTATGCCCAGATCTCCAACAATCTTATCTCTCAAGCTGCTACCATGTGGACTGGCAATGTTCCCAACGATATCATGCAAAACATTGATCCCATTGTCCTGATTATCACCATTCCCATCATGGATCGTTTCGTTTATCCCACTCTTCGTCGCTACGGTATCATTTTGGGCCCCATCTTGCGTATCTCTATTGGCTTTTTCTTTGCTTCCGTTGGTATGGCTTACACCGCCGGTATCCAATCCAAGATTTACGCCAACACCTCTGAATATCCAATCTCTGCCGGTTATCAAATCCCTTCCTATGTGTTTGTCGCTTTCTCTGAAATCTTTGCCTCTGTTACCGGTAACGAGTATGCCTACAAGAAGGCTCCCCAGTCTATGAAATCCATTGTCATGGCTCTTTTCTTGTTAACCAACTGCTTTGCTTCCATCCTTGCTTTCGCTTTGGTTTCCGTTGCCGTTGATCCCAAGTTGACCTGGATGTATACTGGTATTTCTGCTGCTAGTTTCATCTGCTCCATCCTGGTCTATGTCTTCCATCACAAGAACGATGCCACTGACGTTGCCGATGATGCTATTGGCCGTACCGGAGAAGCACAAAAGCAATACGAAAACCAAAGCAAGAAGCCAGTTGAAGTCGAATATGAAATCGAAAAAGCTTAATTTACTCTTACAATAATACTTTAATTCTATAGCAAAAACACAACAGAGAGAACCGCCTGTTTCTATGTACTATTATCCTTTTAACACAGCAGGGCTGTCGATCCTTTTTTTTTTTTTTTTTTTTTTTTTTTTTTTTTTTTTTTTTTTTTTTTTTTTTTTTTTATTTTTAAAGAAAAAATAAATTCGCATTTGTATATCCACTCGAACCTCAGTAGATTTTGATGCTTGGCTTGTACATTAATCCTAAATATGCCATCGTCTTTTTTCACGGAAATATGTATATACGAGTATTCCAATTAAGGGACTCGCTGTACAATTGTAACGATACACCAGGTAATAAATTAATTCTGGTTTTTCCCTTATCTATCTTTCTAAATCGAGTCCATTGGGAAGAAAATCACTATAACTGGTATAACAGCTAGCAATGTTTCTGATGCAATTTGCAAAGATTTTGATCATATGAATCCTGCTTTGAATACAAGCCATGCTATATTAACCCACCTTCCATAACTTCATCAAAAAAAAAAGCGAGCATCTGGAAAAAGGTCATTGCCTCGGAATTACAGCGTGTAACGCGACTTTTGGAGTTGATGAAGCACCCAGTCCAATGTACCTGTGGTACCCTTCTAAATATAAACTCATTCTTTCACTGTCAAAACCTCTTCATGATTGATACACCCCTCTGCTTATAATATGCAAGCAGTTAGTGCCTCTTGGCAGGGCCATTATTTTCAAGTACTGTCTATCACGAAACCAACTACCAGAAACTTATAGCTTGTTTCATGGAAACGACTATCAAGTGACTAATAGAAACAAAAAAAATAAAACAAAAAAGAATAAACTACTTGAAATGATACTTATGTTCGGGGTGTATTCATGACGAAGCGTTTTGACTGTCGGATATATCTTATGGTCACCTTCCTCCCTTCTCTTAGATGGTTCTCTAGAAAACAGCATTTGTGTATAACGCGTACCTGCCTAACCAGTAATTGGCAAAATAAAGGCAATGCTTGAAATCTCAAGCTCAAGGTATTGAGTGCGGGTATACAATAATGGTTTATTATTATTATGGGGTCAAGTCTCTCAAGGTATCCAATTTTTTCACTATCAGTTCGTATGTAAAAATGGTGACAGCAGATGCAGGTACAGTACGCACGAGATTAGTTGTGATACCCTTATAAAATCCACGCATTCCTTCCTCGTACATGATAACTTTTATTGCATGAAGTATACCTTTGTATTTGAAAGGCTGCATCACTTGATTCTGTAGTCGTGTGCGGATCACCTAAAATCTAGTCAATACATCTGCAGTCATATATACCCATCTTCTGCTTGCTCCCCTTACCTCGTGTGGATAGGTTGTGGTACTCGCTACCATTTTAGACACTGAGGACGCTAGTAAAATACTGGTAGTCTCTGATTTATTAGTTGAGAGTAGCGTTTTTAGTCGTTCATACAAAGGGAATTGAATCGCCACATGGCTTACACCGATCAGCGACGGCCCTAATCCTTTGTAGAATCCACGAATGCCTTCATGTTTGGCAATCATGGCAAACGCTTCCAAAATTGTGTTGTATCGATGGGGTGATCTCGTTGTTTGCGTCTAATAATTGTTCGGAAATGTCAGTCAACAGTCGCTTTACATATGGTTTTGTTCCAAGTGCTTTTATTACCATGAATCTAGTTTTAATGACCCAAACAGGGCTAGTTAGGGTAGTTGATACCATGCCTGCCGTCATGGCTGACGATATATGTGCTAACCAATCATTCTCTGTTTACTTGTTGATTACCACATGTTCCTGAAAATATTCTCACAACCGTATTACACACTTACCAATGTCGCCCTTTGCCCAATTTATTTTGCAATAATCATAGACTGTAAAGTAGATGGCCCATGTTGGCAGATAGCCAACTACGGTAGGACCAAGCCCACGGTATAATCCCCGTATACCTTCTTCTAATCTGATTCTTCGTATTGTACCTAAATAAAACCATGTGCGATAGAAAGTGTTGAGCGCCTGTTTGTTTACACTGTATATGCTTGTCAGATCTTTACCCATTGTTCCTCTATATTTGAAGTGCCCAATAGCTTGGTTCTGTAATCTGGTTTTTACGACATCAAGCGGACAAGTTACAACTGATGAAATGACACCAGCGCCGGCGCCAGCAATTGAATGCTTTAAAGTTTCATGCGTTTGTCTACAGGTTATCAAAATCAATACTCGAAGGAAATAATCGCCTTAAACTCAAAATCATACACAAAATCTTTACACCAGTTGGCAGCGTAGCTCATCACAAAAATAAAAAAATAAAAAGATGTAAAGGAAAAATATATATACAAGAAGAAAAAACCTAGAAGAGAAGAAAGGGGAGATGAACATGAAAATTTGAGGTAAGATGATCAATCGTTTCAGCGATAATCTAAATTCTTTTCTCGTATCACAGCTTTTCTTTTTCATCTGCCAACTTTGATAAAGACAGGAGGATCGTCTTTATCTTTGTATTTATCCATCATGATAATGCAATTATTTGGAGCATGCATTTAAACAAGTGCTAGTGCTGCATAGATGCATCTCGTATTAAAATAACCCTGTTTAAATGTCATTAATATTCATTTAATTAGGAAAAATATACTACAAGATGGGCTTCTACTTGCTGTGATTTGTATCACACATGCTTCAACCTCTGATGAGAAACATCAAATGGTGGACATTTTAACTAGTGAAATTTGTATTCATACCGCTTTTCATTTGCGTGTCCTCTCTCTTTACAATCCACAAATATTGTAGATACAAAAACAACAGCTATGAATGATATGAAAAGATACCGTAAACAAAGGATTTTGGATACATGGATATAACTAAAAATTTGTTTTATTCTTGTTCAACGGATAGTATATTGTCCACAATGTACTTTGTTCCTTCATAAACACCTTTTTGCATGATTGTGTGTAAAAAGGCTTCATTCACTTTATCCAACGCACCATTGGTATCTCTTGTTATCACTAGTAATGGTATGAATCAACACGAGAGGTTTTTGATGGGGCGAATATATTTTGCTTTTTACCTGCTGATAATGCCACAGCTTCCATTGTCAAATTAGGCCTGACATCGTTTACAACATTTGCATCTAGTTTTTCCCTGTCTGTATTTGTCTCTGTTATCTTCCAAGATAATAGCAGATTAATTCCACAATCACTATCGATCGTACACAGTCAACAAAAGATGCATGATGAACAATTGCACTCACAACTTACACGGCTCCTTCGAATTGAAGTTTGGTGTGTGAAAGCATCACAATGTTCACAGAGGTATCTTTATAATGCTGCGTTAGTCGATTGAAAACATCGTCTCGCTGCTTCTCCAACTGGGCATAATGAACAAACAAGCGAAAGAAGCCCATAATGTTGCATTCATCTTTGATCCTATGAAGCGTTTGTGAGTACCCACAAACATACACCTATACACTTTTCTGGAGATGGGTCCTTTACTTTTGTAATGTAGTCCCGACGGCTAGTTGCATTTCTATATTCACCTCAAAATTCAAACTTGACATGACCATGCTTGGCTCAAGCACATCAAATTCAGCTTGAAATGGCAGATCAAACGATGTTCCTGACAATGCACAATGCCGAACACTTTCTGTGCCTGCTTCACTGTTCTCTTTAAAGCTGTATGCCGACTGTTTGATAACAATGCCCGAATAATCCGTCTGCCTTGTTACTTGTTCACTGGCAAAGGCTTTTTGGCGCACTTGAGCATTTGGATTTATGAAATCTGGATTCATGAAATCTGCTCCAAAAGACATGTGGTCATCTATAGATTCGCTTTCCAAAAGTAGCAGATATTCGCTGGATAGCTATCAGTGGCACCGCTCATTGTATACTCATCCCCATCTACTCACTAGATAACATTCCAATCAGGCTTTCCATCTTTTACTCGGGCATCTTGCTTATTTACTTTGTTGTCGTCGTCATCGTCCTCGTCCTCGTCCTCGTCCTCTTTCTCTTCCTCCTCCGAGTCTTGGTCTTTGTCTTTCCTCTCGTCTTCCTCTCGGTCTTCTTCTTCTTCGTCTGTGTCTGGACTTTTCTCTGAGCCTTCTTCTTTCTCCATTTCCTCGTCTTCGTCTTTGTCTTTGTCTTTGTCTTGGTCCTCATCTTTGTCTTTATCTTTGTCACCATCAATGTAGATCCTATCTTGCTTTCTCGGCATTTTCCCCAGCAGTCTCTTTCGAAGATCTTGTCTTGTCTTTTTGACACGCAGTTGTCGCTCTTCTTCCTGTTCAACGTATGCCGCTCTCTCTTCTGTTGTCATGTTGGCGATGCCGGCTTCTACGTTTCGTTCTGCTTTTCGTGCTGTCAGTTTGTTTTCCTTCTCAATGACTCGATTTTCCATGTAAAGAACCTTGTTTGTAAGGTCTTCTAATAGCTTTTTCAATTCTGCTGTATCATAAGATTCATACGAACCTACAAATCGCTACAATAAACTGTGTCAATCGTCCGGCCCTGGATAGATGTTCTGGCGACTCTTACTGTATCATAGTCCAGCGGTTCAAATTCAGTATCGGATTTTGCCTGCAATAGACGTTCTTGGAAGCTGGCACTTGTTGTTCTCTCATTGAAAGCAATACCGTCAATGCTGCCGCTTGAAAGGTCAGACATGGTTAAAAGGCGATCGTTTTGTTTACCATGGTGATTTCATGTATCAAATCCATTGCTCCATGTGACCGTTCGAGCGAGTGTTTTAAACCAATCAGTATGGTATTTTATATCACTTTTGCAGCGGATAAGCAAGTACTATTTTTTTTTTTTCCTTTCAGTTTAATCTACAAAATAATAGCACATTCGTCATGGACTTTCAGAATCGAGTAGGCAGTAAGCACAGAGGCGGTGGAATGGCCAGCGCCTCCGAATCCAATGTAGATCGTCGTGAAAGACTTCGCAAATTAGCCATGGAGACTATCGACATTAGCAAAGATCCGTATTTCATGAAGAATCATTTGGGCTCATACGAATGTAAACTTTGCTTGACATTACACACCAGCGAAGGTTCCTACTTGGCGCATACACAGGGCAAAAAGCATCAAACCAACTTGGCACGCCGTGCTGCTAAAGAAGCCAAAGAGGCCAACATCATTCAACCTGCTGTGGGTCCTGCTAAGCCGTTGGTTGCTCCTCGCCGCAACATGATCAAAATCGGCAGGCCTGGTTACAGAGTCACCAAGGTTAGAGATCCAGTTACTCGTCAATTAGGCCTATTATTCCAAATCCAATATCCCCAAATTGCAGATGATGTCAAACCACGCCATCGATTCATGGGTGCTTTCGAACAGAAGATCGAGCCTCCAAACAATGCCTATCAATACCTAGTTATTGCTGCAGAACCATACGAGTCGATTTCGTTCAAGATTCAGAGCCATAAAGTGGATGAGACTCTGGGCAAATTCTGGACACACTGGGACCAAGATTCAAAACAATTCTCATTGCAATTCTTTTACAAGAATGAAAGAAATGGCATGTTTGAAGGAATGGCAGCATCATCATCATCTAATACTGCGACTCCCGCACCTCCTGTTGCCACTGTTTAAATTAGAGCATTTTTGAAGTATAAAACTTTATAAAGCTATCAATCATCCCGTGGTGTATTATACGTTTTATTTTCAATTCCAATAATCTACAGTGTAATGTAATAAATGACAACTTCTAAAGTCGTCTTGCTTTCTTGGGTCTACATCCGCCAAAAGGAATAGGCGTGGCATCAGTAATGCGTTTCACATTCCATGATGTGCCGTTGACCAGAGCCTTGAAGGCTGCATCTCGACCAGGACCAAATCCTTTAAGCACAATATGGACATTAGGCACTTGTAAATTTTTCACTTCCATCTTTTCCAGCAGCTGTATGGCAGCTTGATGGGCGGCTTCATATCCACTACGAGCAGCTTTCTTGAATCCTGCCGAACCCCCAGACGTTGTGACAAGAGGAGCACCGTTGGGACGAGTCAATGTGATGATGGTGTTATTGAAGGTGGCATTGATGTGAATTTGATGAGGGCTTTGATTCAGGTTGTTTAAGGTATGGGTGAAAGAGGTGCTTAATGCAAACGAGCCAGAGTTCTTTTTGTCGCCTTTGCTGCTATTTTCGCTGAAAGAAGATGTTGGTTCATAGTCATTAGACAGGCCTAAAGCCATCAGAATGCCTTCCATGTGATCTTTGGACTTTTCGTTGGATTTTGGTACTGTGGTAGAGGATGACCAGCGTTGTGAGACTTGCACACATGCACGAAGCTGCGTACAAGCTTTAGGCAATGTATGCTTAAGAGCCAACATGATAAAAGTAGTGGAAAAGAAAAAAAAAAAAAAAAAATGTCAAATTATTAGGCCCAGGGGGGTGTATTGAAAGGGTATAGGGACTGCTACAGAGATGGTCAAAGTAGGCTGTATTACGGTGGTGCCGCTGATGTCTGCGGATATGGTGGTTCGCATCCAGTAGGCTATTGAATGTATTGATGGTTGAAACTTGTTTTTTTTTGTGCGTCAAAGAGACCCTATTTTCAACAATATTTGTCGACATTTGTGCAATGCTCGGGTCATGATTGATGGAGCTTGCAGCTTGAGTCTGAATACTGTACCTTGTTTGCAAAAGCTGTCAACGACACTCTACTAATCTATTCTTAGCAAACATAGTCTATTAGAGGTGCAAACATCACAACCGTTCGCAAGAAAAGCTTTTTTATCATTCAATTTATCCAAATGTAAAAAATGAGACCACATGCTTT
Source organism: Parasitella parasitica (assembly GCA_025201805.1). Classification (NCBI taxonomy): domain Eukaryota; kingdom Fungi; phylum Mucoromycota; class Mucoromycetes; order Mucorales; family Mucoraceae; genus Parasitella; species Parasitella parasitica. The sequence goes on from MU619325.1 coordinate 22,719, forward strand.
ACTCTTTTGCAGGATTGTCAGTCTCGATATTTAAATAGGAACAATCCAGCTTTGTGTTGTGTTTGAAGTAGCTGTATAAAGGGCGTAGCAAAGAAAGAAGAAGACTTTAGCTGGTATCGTATTTCAATATATAACTTAAAGTTTTGCACATGCACCGCATCTCAAATTTAACCGAGTGTCTATATTTAATTTAATTTTATTCTGGAGTTAGTTGCACACTTTGCAAAACCAAATATCGGCATAGTAAAAGGTGTTTTATATCATTAAAAAGAGGTAGAATTAACCTGAAAAAAATGATACAAGTCTTTTTTTTTGTGCTTTTTCAATATACAGTATGGTCTTTTCTTCTTCTAAAGCACACATGTCATACAAAACCATGATTTTAACACTGCTAATCATTGAGGCTGTTCTAGGCAGCTCATCAATACATCAGTACATTGTATGCCTGAATTCTTCCACTCCCAACATTGAGACCCGTTTAGCTACTCGAGCAGTCAACACAAATGCTCGATACGTCCCAGAGATCTATTCAATTGGCAACTTTCATTGGTACATTGAATCGATGAACGAAGCTGATGCTCAAGCACTTGCTCAAAGCGAACATGTGTCACACATGCATAAAGATGATCCAATATTCTACATGACAGAATTAGTGCAAACGAATGTACCGAGTTGGGTGAGTTTGCAAATTACAGAGGTTGTACATGCACTTACTGGTAACACAGGGACTTGACAGAATCGATCAGCGAAAAGGAGAAGATGACAAGTTTCATTTCCCTTCCTCTGCTGGTGAAGGCGTTGATATCTATCTGATTGATACGGGTGTCAACGTTGACCATACAGATTTCGGGGGTCGTGCTGTTCATGGCCCAGATTTCACATCAGGACATGATCAAGATCCAAACGACTATAATGGTCACGGTAGCTTTGTTGCAGGTGTATGTTGCGGTAAGCATATACGACGCTGCTCATTTAAATATTCAGTACTGACTCAGGCCCTCCCTACTTTTTTTTTTTTTTTTTTTTTTTTTTTATAAGGAAAAATTCACGGTGTAGCGAAAAAAGCAAAAATTATTTCGCTTAAAGCATTAGATCAAGGCGGCTCTGGTAAATTAAGTAATATCTTGCTAGCATTGCATTGGGCTGTCAAACGCCATGTGGCAAATCCAGGTGCAAAATCAATCATAAAGTATAGGCATGCGATAATTTGATTTTTATACCCGAGTGCTAATTCTTGCCATATATTACTGTGTAGTTTATCTCTTGCTGCAGAGTTTCATCTTCCCACCAATCGAGCAATTGAACAAGCTATTGAACTGGGAATTCATTTCTCCATTGCAGGTATATATATGTTGCTTTTAGATGTATGGCTTTCAAATATCAGCTACTAAATAACATACATAAATACAAGCTGGTAACCACGGGAAGGAAGCATGTAGATACTCTCCAGCATCAGTTAAAAATGCACTCGTGGTCGGAGCGATAGACCAGGACGACACCATTGCTTCTTACTCTAATTTCGGGCCCTGCGTGAACATATATGCACCTGGCACAGCAATCACTTCTATTTGGCATAATTACAAGACAGCAGTGCATACACTTTCAGGCACATCTATGGCAGCACCGCATGTCACTGGAGTTATGGCCATTCTGCTATCACAACAAGATTATACTCCTACCGAATTAATCAACAAGGTAAAGGAGTCAGCGACATTGACAGTTAGTTCAAGAACTGAGAGTAATGATGTTGTTGACGAAATTTCTCGACTAGCAGGCGTCGAATACCACGATTCGAGTGTTATCAAAGTGCTTTACATGGATTCGTCTCTTGGAAATTTTATTAGAACAGATATAGTAACATCAGTAGCTGCTAAGACGCAGAATCTGCATTTTGTCACTTTATTAATTTTATGTCTAAGCGTATGCATATGCTTACTGTAGCA